>CM051240.1:228908905-229033905 GCA_027917425.1 Gastrophryne carolinensis | reverse complement strand
TCAACAACCGAACAACGGCCGAGCACAGCGACTACTAGCGGGCGCTGTGAAAATACTGCTACAGTCGCTCAACTGTCGCTACCTGCCGCTATTAATGAATCGGCCTCTTTATCTAATACAGAATTGCACTAGATTTTATTATGCTTTTTTGCATGTATGTGTCTTAAAACCATAATATCCTTTCTGAGTGGATATAACCAGCTATTGGATTGGGCCATTTGGAATCTATACCTACGCTCTGTGCTATTATATGGATTTTTGTTCACTGATAGTGTGGTTGGGTAGATTAAAGAGAAAGTCCAAGCATTTTGTAACACTCCAGTTACCCCTCCCCCTGTAATAAGACCAATTTGGGCTACAAAATAAAAAACAACTCACTCGGGGTAGGAAATCTGCACAGAAGCTGAAGCTGCAACCTTAAAGCGGACCTTCAGCATGATTTAATGAAAAGCCCAAACCCTTGAAAAACGATTTCCCAGCATCTAAAATTAATATATTTTACAGTTTAAGCCACTTACTTACTTATTCTTTCCCCCACTGGGCTTCAACTCTGTTCAGGACTCTAGCATACGGGTGCCGCCATCTTGCCATAGAAGCATCACATACTGAGGAGAGCAGTGGGGGGGGGAGTGCAGGGGGGGGTTATAGCTGTGCTTTGCACAGACAGAGCAGAGCTGGGGTCAGCGAAAGTTCAGCAATCCCAGAATGCAGAGCGACACAGTCAGAAGGCACTTCCTGTTTGCAGGATGCCTGATGATCCATGAGCCGCCATCTTGGATGTTTAAAGGCTCTGAACATGCAGTAGATGCAGGTAGGATGATTTGTAATGTGAGCAATCTGTATGTACAGGGTGTGGGAAACATATAAGATAGACTCTTATTCAGAGTGAAGGTCCGCTTTAAATGGCAGTCACCCAACCCCATGCAGCAGTTTGTACTGGTCTGTCACTCAAGTCCACGACTGCCATGCAGAACCCAACCTCCCTCTGGTATCAGGGGAGGCCTGTGCCAATCAGAATTACAAAAAGCTTCCTCTGCCACAGAATTGTAAAGAAGAGTTTGGGTCCACTTCAAGGTAATCAGCCTCAGCTTGGATGGACGGATAGGATGGGGATTTGTTTTCAGTTATAGGTTAACATCCAAATATTTACATCTTGTTTTATGTGACATGGTGCCCTTCAGCCTCACAGCATACAGTGTGTTCCACGTTATGGTGATTTCTAGGTATTTCACTGCCATTGATGACGTTAAATGTTCAGGTGCGGAATTCCATATAAATCAGGTTCCGGATGAATCACCCGGGTGGGGCCGCCTGCACATAGATAACTAAGATGGGAGGAGTGAGGAGCAAGTGTTCTGACACAGCTCTGCTGACATCCGCTGCTCCCTGACATGTGTCACTGGTGGCCATACCGAGGATGAGTGCCGGGAGCGACACTCCTTTATTTCTAGTGATGAGCCCGATCTGCCTTTATTCTGTTCTGGGGGCAGCTCTGCTGAATCATTTACAGTATTCTGGTTCTGCATCCCCAAAATCCCAATCCCATTACAGTCTACAGGCAAAAAAATAGGATATCTATTGTGGTCTCTAGAAAGAATATTAATATAACATTGTTCCTAAAAACAGAAAGGTCAGAAGACCCCCTTAACTAAACAAAAATGACGTTTTTTCGTAGAAGGGCCTTATTCATGAAGGGATAGCGCCAGGTAGTGCCTTGTAAGCGGCAGGCAGGGGCGGACTGTGCCTAAAAAACAGCCCGGGACTTTTTGGGGCACAGCGGCCCTGCTTTACTGTTCCTGGCCCAGTATAGTATATTAACGTCACATAATTTTATATATATATATATATATATATATATATATATATATACACACACACACACCTTATTTTGTTCCATGGTTTACCAGGGTTTAGAGGACAAAAATAAGAAAGAAAATATTATGAACAAAATGGTGTGCTAAAATCCCCCTCCGAATCACCAGACAGTGGGCAGAATCACCCCATTACAGCCAGTGAGCAGGTTCCCTCATTACAGCCAATGAGCAGAATCCCACATTGGAGGCAGTGTGCAACACCTCCCATTACAGGCAGAGAGGAGCATCCCTCGTTACAGGCTGAGAGGGGCATCCCACTTTACAGGTTGAGAGGGGCATCCAGCTTTACAGGCAGAGGGGGGCATCCCGCTTTACAGGCTTAATTTAACAGCTGTCCCTATTTCCCACACTGCAAAGTTAAAAGGTATGCATTTGGGCACAGATGAGTCAGTAGTGGATAAAGCGGGGGCACAGAACAGTTAGCAGCACTATTTAGTTTAGTATATTGATCAGTTGGTGGCAGATCAGATTTGGGCACAGATCAGATTTGGACACAGATCGGTCGGGAGCAGATCAGATTTGGATACAGATCAGTCAGTCGGTGGCAGATCAGATTTGGAGACACAGAACGGTCGGGAACAGATCAGAATTGGACACAGATTGGTCGGGGGACAGATCAGATTTGGACACAGATCGGTCGGGGGGCAGATCAGATTTGGATACAGATCGATCGGGGGGGCAGATCAGATTTGGATACAGATCGGTCGGGGGCAGATCAGATTTGGACACAGATCGGTCGGGGGACAGATCAGATTTGGACACAGATCGGTCGGGGGGGCAGATCAAATTTGGATACAGATCGGTCGGGGGCAGATCAGATTTGGACACGGATGTGAGGTGGCTTTGTAGAAGTTTTCTCATTGGTCCCCGGCCTCTCTCCTGTTACAGGGCTGTGAGAGGCTCCATTTAGCAGACATTTAGGCCCTTATTCATCAAGCGATAGCGCCAGGTAGTGTCTGACGAGCGCCAGGTAGCGGCAGCTAACGGCGGCTACCGACTCAAGTACGCCCGGCGGCGGTCACAATGACGCATTTATCAAGCAAAATGAGGCTAGCGCCGGCGAGAGCGACGGCTAGCGCGGCATTCATCATGAAGCCGCCTGGACCGAACAGCGCCGCTGCAAATTCCCTCACAGCGCCAGGTATGAGCTGTCGCTCCCTGGCGATGTCCAATGCATTTCAATGGAGCAATCTATAATTATTCATAATTAATTGGTATTAAATTTTATTTTTTTTTTTTTAATGTCAAAAAATCGGAGAACACTTCTGCAATGTTAGGATTTATTTTTAAGTAAAAAAAAAAATTAAAAAAAATATGTGCAGAATTGATCTAACAGGTCTGAGATTAATGTATTCATATTACAAAATGATTCTAAAAACATGTATAATGTTACATTCAAAAAATATGGTTGTTTAGGGGTTAAAAACTAGTTAATACCCATCGCCGCCAGCGCTCTGGGGTTTAAACAAGGAATGGACAGCGACAGCACATTCGGAGCGTGATTTGTTGATGAATATGAAGCTAGCCGTTCGCTCTGGCCATTCGTTGTCAGGTGCTCACATACAACGCTGGACCTGTGAAACAGCGACCCCCCAGCCCGTATTCAACATTACCGCACACCGACTGAGTCGCTGTCATCAAGCTAACGGCGGCCAAGCACAGCGAATACTGGCTGGCGCTGAAAAAATCACGCTACAGTCGCTCATCTGTCGCTACCTGGCGCTATTAATGAATCGGCCTCCCCGTATATGAAGGACCTGAGAACACAGGGACAGGCAACATGGAGCTCTGCACAGCCGAGTCTATGGACAGCACATGGGACACTGTTTGTTTTGTAGAGGGGGGTTGAACATCTAAACTTTCCTTAATAAGCTGCCAGGAGGGAGGACACACAAAGGGAAGCCTTTACCTTGTGGCAGAAGCAGCAGCACTTCCCTGCAGCCGAGTTACAAATGGCAGAACCTAGTGTGAAGCATCCACTGACCTCCAGCTCCTGGGACAGGCTGTCACTAGGGGGCAGCAGCGTGCACAGATATCCTGCTCTGTCACATGACTCAGATCTATGACGGCCCTCTGCTTCACCGTCCTGTAAGTGTAATTGCTGATGCCGAGCCTGCGCGGAGCCAATGTTCTAACAGAGGCCGATGAGCGGAGCAGTGTAATGGGTGGAGGCCGCTCTGCCCGCCGCAGATAATCTGGGTGTAAAGTTTAGTGTGTGTGTGAGAGCGGCCTCCACCCATTACACTTCTCTGCTCATCGGCCTCCACCTGCGGCCTTCCCATGTGCCGGCCTACCGGGATTCTGCCCGGTATGCCCTATGGCCAGCCCGCCCCTGGCGGCAGGTGAACGCTGGACACGGTATGCAATTCCATATTTATGAAGCCGAATCTGGTGAGCAACTGGAACATGTAGCATACCATTCATCATTATCCCAGGCTCAGCGTACAGCGCCGGCTTTCAGCCTTGCAGAGCGCCACGTCTTACCTGGCGCTCTCCCATACATTTCAATGGACGATCCTTATAATCTTTTTCCTGATCCCATTTTTTTTTTTTTTTTTTTTTTAAAACACAAATCTTTCTGACATGTATTCTGGCCTAGAAAATGACATTTTTGAAAACTTTTTTGATTAATAATATTTTTATGCAGAATTGTCCTTACATGTCTGGTATCAAAGTGTTCATGTTACAATGTAATAACAATGTAATTCCATATGTTTTTGCTTTGTTACTGGTGGATACATGTTAAAAAACAGACTTTAATCACACGGCTTCTGGCGTTCTGGGCTACAACGACCTGATTTTGAGCACTTTGGCCTCGATTCAATAAAGGTAGAAAAAAATTCTCATGGTAGTAAAAGATTCAATTCATGAGAAAAAAGCCTGAGAATATCACTGTTGCTGAATCACCAGAAAAAAAGACAATGAAAGTCAATGGCACTTTTTACTACTAAGGAAAAGTAGAGAACTTTTTACACTGTAGTAAAAGCTGCCATTGACTTTCATTGTCTTTTTTTCTGGTGATTCAGTAACAGTGACATTCTCAGGCTTTTTTCTCATGAATTGAATCTTTTACTACCAAGAGAATTTTTTTCTACCTTTATTGAATCGAGGCCTTTGTGTGTGTGTGAGGCTTTTTTTTTTTAGGAATATGAGCCTTGATTCAGAGAGACACAAAAAACTTCCGTTTTAGTTCCAATCTGTGAAATGTTTTCGTTCTCGTATGAGTGTGCGAGCGATTCTATGCATGCATTGAAAACCTTCTGTAAAGTTTCCATCCGTTCGTACGGCAGATTACGAATTATACGGATGTCATTTTCCATCCAGACTTTTCCGTTTCATTTCCACATGTTACAACGTAGGCTTTCGTTTTTGCCCTTTTCCCATCGTATCCTCCAACGAATCCTTTACGTTCCCCTATAGATTCTGTTTCCATTTTACAAAAAATAATCGTCCAGACGGAATCCTTACGATCTTGCGCCTGCGCACTACAAACTTAAATCATTAAAGTGCTCGCCTACATATTTGCCACCCTCACTTCTACTACAATGTTTAGCTAAATCACTTAGCACTATCCTCCATCTTCCATTTTGGCCCCTTAAAGCTCACCCAAACCACTTAGCACCATCCTCCATCTTCCCTTTTGGAACCTTAAAGCTCACCCAAACCACTTCTCGGTCATGTGAATATTCATCTTTAAATATTTCTGGGCCCATTAGTTTTGTGTTAATGTATTTTGTAAATGAAATGACACTGTAACATTTTTTTGAGATGCCATCATAAAATATAAAATGTATCATTTTTACAACTATAAAAAACAAAATACATAGCAATGGCAGGCCACAGAACATCATTCTTCATCTGTGGTCCCCAACGAGTTGCGCAGCTCCTGCATCTTGCCCACCAACTGAAGGACCCTGACACTCCGTTGTGCCACTCCGGCATGTGTTGTCCTTGTTAAAAAACGTAAATTAAAATATTGGTATAACCTTGTTGGGGTCATATTGCAGTGCCCCCCCCCCCCCCCCCCCCGTATGGTCCAAACACCTAAATCTGGATTTCAAAAGCCAGAGGGCCCTCGCCACCACGGCCCGGGTTTTGCATAGTGCCCGATTAGAGAACCCCTGGCCCGCATTCTGCAGGCAAAGAACGGGCATCAGGAGCAAGGGCGAGTGGCACATCTTGCAGTTCCTGCAACCAAATATAAAATAATTACACAAAGCAAAGGTAACCAACTAAAACAATAACTCCTACAACAAATTAAGATTCAAGTTCAACAATCCAAATATAATTCACAAAGGATATAAGTCTAAAAAAATATAGCAGTTATATGGATGTGTGTGAAAATAAATGTTTACATGCTAAGGACTAATTAAGGTCAGCATTAAAATGCATCTATAAGGCATACATGAAATGTATTGATTCAGGTATGCATTGCTATACAATTTATGACCTCGGCCATGCTGATACATGCAATGTCTTGGTGCTAAAGGCGCGCAGACTCCTCCACATAGCCGCAAAACATGTTCAACAATAGCAATCCGAGCCCTCAAAGGTCCCGTAAGTGGATCGGAAATGAAACTGATTTATAGGGTGATGATCCGTCGGAAATCAGCTCTCTGAATCAGACGGAAGCTCTCTGAATCAACTGAAGTTTTCTGAAAGAACGGAAAACTTCCGATTTTGTTTGGAAAATGATCCGAACTAACGGAAATGTTCCGATTTGCTTCCGATCATCGGAAGCGCATTCCCGAACGTTCCTGCGAGTAGAAAATGGCCGAAAAAAAGCAAAAAAATGACAAACACCCACCAAAACTTTCACAGACAGCTACGGATGTCCGGACGAATGTGTCTCTGAATCGAGGCTATGGTGTGAGTCGGTCGCACTGAGCTGGCGCTACCGTTCGCTCCCATACAGCGCAGTACCGGTGTTAGAGCGACTCACACAATATATTCATCAATGCCGGCCAGCGACTGAGGCATTCTGAAACAGCAAACCACGACCGAGCACAGCGACTACTAGCGGTTGCTCTCAATGCCTCGCTACAGACGCTCATCTGTCGGTACCTGGTGCTAGTAATGAATCAGCCTGCCCGATAATTTCCCCCACTTTTATGCATTTTAAATATCTGCATGTAAAGACAGAGAAATCCCCATTGAAGTTCAGAACAAAACCCGGGAATTTGACTTTCCCAGGTTTTGTTCCGTGCACCCAGGGCATCCCAGGCATTCCCGCTTTGTGAAACCCTCCTAGTTCGCCAATAAAAACGCACACTCCAACGGCACATGTGCGGGCTCTCATCCAATGACAGCCTCTTGCTATGTCATTTGGCAGGCTGCTCCCATTGACTTGAATGGCCCTATGTGAATGGCTGGGACGGGAGCGTGGCCCCATACTAGGGATGCAGGGGATGCGACAGTGCAGGCTCCCTATTGTAAACAATGAGAGGGGCCTGACAAATATTTTTGATATAACAGGACTGGTTCTTATGTATGGTTTTTCTTAAGGGGATAGTTTCTTTTTGGTTTGCCCCAGGGGATAATACAGGGGTTTGGTCTCCATTAAAACACTAACTGAATAATGTAATTTTGTAGTGGAAACATGTGTATTCTTATTATCGTATAATATCTGAACATTAACATCCCCTTGAAAAAAAGCTCTATTTATAGCTTGAAAAGAAATGAACGTTAACAACCTTCACCTGAAGCCTGTCCCATGTGTCACCTCCATTTCCTGCAGTCCACTGTAGATGCTGTAGCAGGTCTCAAAAGTTTGCCTCTTTTTCCATTCACCCATGACCACCACCAAATGTGGTCGCACAGTCGCCCCTGTTCCTCAGTGCTCCCAGCATGAGCAAGGCAAGACCCCATTATGGAAAGGAGGGGCAATCTTCGGATCCCTCTACAGCATCTATAGCGTGCTACAGGAAATAGAGGTGGGGCACATGGGACAGGCTTCAGATGAGCAACTTGTTGCCTTTTTATTGCCATTGCCTGGACTGTCCCCCTTAGTGTGATAACCCTAAAATCTCTGAGCTCTTATCTGCTCCATACTCTCATGGCACATGTGAGGGCCTCCTCTGCTACAATGTGCTAAATGCTATTTAGAGATCCAGACGTAGTGCACCACTAATATCAACTATCTAAGGCCCTTATTTAAGAAGGGATAGCGTCAGGTAGTGGCTGGTTAATGAGAGGTAGCGACTGATAGCGATTGGTCAACGCCGGACACGGCACGCAATTACACATTTATCAAGCAGAATCTGTTTAGCGACTGGGATAACGACATGTAGCTTCTGATTCATCATTTTCACAGCCTCAGTGAACAGCGCCACCGTTCAGCCTTGCACAGCGCCAGGTATGACCTCTCGCTACCTGTCGCTCTCCCATACATTTCAATGGATGATCCTTTTCTTCTCTTTAAATGGGTTTTTTTTTTCCAAAAAATCACAAATAATTCTGTGACCTCTTCTGGCATTGAAAAGCAGTTTTTTCATAATTTTTTCATTTTTTAAAATATTTCCTCAAAAATGACATTACAGGTCTGCCATTAAAGTGTTCATGTTACAATGTTGTTACAATGTAATTCCATATGTTTTCGCTTTGTTACTAGTGGATAGATGCTGAAAAACAGACTTTAAACACACCGCCTCCTGCGCTCTGGGCTTTAAACAACTATTTTTCAGTGCCAGAGATTTGTGAGGCTGTTTTTTTTCCTGAATATGGTGTGAGTCAGTCGCTATGAGCAGTCGCTAACATGCGCTCCCATACAGCGCTGTACTGGTCAAATAGTGGCTCCTCACAATGTATTCAACATTACTGAACAGCGACTGAGGCTCTTATTTAACAAGGGATAGCGACAGGTAGCGACTGGTGAGCGTCCGGTAATGACGGGCCCCGCCACGAGAACGCCGGCTCCCCACCACAATCACACATTTATCAAGCCAATCCTGCTTAGCGACTGAGATAGCGCCTCATTCATCATTACTCCAGCCTCAGCCCACAGCGCCAGCGTCCGACCTTGAACAGCGACAGGTATGACCTCTCGCTACCTGGCGCTCTCCAATGCATTTCAATGGAACAATCTTTAAATATTCATAATTAATTGTTATTCATTTTTTTTTTTTTTTTTTTTTAAATGTGAAAAAATCTGTGACCACTTCTGCCATTTTAGATAATTTTTTTAAGATAAAAAAAATTAAAGAAAAAAAATTGTACGGAATTGATATTACAGGTTTGATATTAATGTATTCATATTACCAAATTATTTTAAAAACGTGTTTTTTTTGGTTTCCAAAAATATGGTTGTTTGGGGGTTAAAAAACTACTTTTAACACATCGCCTCCAGCGCTCTGGGGTTTAAACATGCATTTTACAGCGCGATAATTTTTTGAGCGTGATTTTTTAATGAATATGGTGGGAGACGGTCGCTAGGGCCAGTCGCTATCATGCGCTCCCATACAGCGCGGAACCTGTCAAACAGCGACTCCTCACCCAATATTCAACATTACGGCAAACCGACTGAGTTGCTATCAACTACCAAACAACGGCCAAGCACAGCGACTACTAGCGGGCGCTCTGAAAATGCCGCTACAGACGCTCATCTGTCGCTACCTGCCGCTGTTAATGAATCGGCCTCTCTGCTTCCTTCTGCGGCTGGGGTGCTTGTTAGGAGGCATTAATGTTTCAGCTATTTTATTATTATTGTTTATTTATATAGCGCCATCAACTTCCGTAGCGCTTTACAAGGTATGAATACAGATAAGGTAAAACATATAGTACAGAGAACAATACAAAATTAGATGCCACAGGTTAATACCAAGTGTTGTGAGCACAGGAGACAATAGGGAGAAGTGCTCTGCCATTGCAAGCTTACAGTCTAAAGGATGGGGGTGGAGACAAAAGGGGTGAGTTTTAATTTATTTTCTTTACTACAGTAGTAAGGGCAGCACCCCCCCTTCAAGTTGCCACCCTAGGCGCGTGCCTAGAGTTGCCTAATGGGAAATACATCCCTGTGTGTGGCTACAAATAAACACCTATATCATATCATCCTGTTACACTGTGTCGCACAAGTATGCTCATGCCAAGCATGTTGGGATATATATACTGAGCCAAGAAGGAAAGGCAAGGACAGGGACAGCCTTACATTGAAAAGTGCACAGTGCAGTAATGATAATAATAGTGCAATAGTGGCCATTGTGTGCCTACGCACACATGGAATTCTTTCTCCGCACTTAGCCATCCGTGCACTGTGAACAACACAACTCCATGAATACACCAGTGAATAAACACCATGTGTGTGACTATACACAAATTAATTACACAGGGGCAGTGAAGTGCACACGTGCCGGATCGGTGAGCTGCCCTAAACTCAGCACCTGGGGAGCAATTGGGGGTTAGGTGCCTTGCTCAAGGGCACTTCAGTCATATCCCATGGTTGGAAATCGAACCTGCCACCTTCCAGTCACAAGTCTGTTTTCTAAGCCCCCCTGAACCCCCTTCACCCCCAAAAAATCATTCTGGTAGAGTTGAGGTCTTGCACCCCATAAAACTGACTGAGGCATGCAGACCAAGCAGCACTGCAGCCCCCTGTTAAAAAACAAAGGCCTGGCACTAAAAAAAGAAAATGTCTGGCGCCCCGTATGATGGGGTATCCCGTGTGGATGCACATTTGCACACAACAAAGGGCAGCCATGGGTACCAAAGAGCACATCTGTAGGATGCAGGGTCAAGGTAGAAGGCATTATGAATGTTTGAATAAAAAGGGGGAGTTAAAATGGCAGACAATGGAGGGAGGAGTATAGAAAAAGCGTTAGGGGTCAAATTCAGGCCGATTGGGTAGAAGCAGTCCAGTTGGTAGGTGCAGTCTGGCACATGGGTTTGGTAACCTGTGAAATTGTGAAAAATGTGGAAAAGTTACTAAGAGCAACAGGGCACAGCTGGAAATGTAATTTGTATCTAACGTGGCCAGGTTGACCGGAATACCCGGGCAAGTGCCAGGGCCCCTGGTGTGTTCAGGTGCCCACTCAGGCTTCTCAAACGCCAAACAGAGAAAGACTGAAGGACAATCAGCAGCACTGAGGCCAATTGGCAGCACTGGTAAAGGGTGACAGGGACCAGAGAGGATGATCCATGGCAGCAGAGAAGATAATGAGATACATTAAGGATCAGAAGTGATCAGCCGCAGAACAGGACCCATCAGTGGCAGCGCAGCATAAAGGGAGGTGACATGACACACCACAAAGGGGCCCAGTGAGGATCTTTTGCACAAGGGCCTGCATACGCCTGGAACCTTGTGTGTTACTTCTAAGGAGGAACTTCTAGTATTATATGATTATGAAGAAGATAATGACAAGGCAATTTTTTTTACTTATACAAATTATATTTCCTCCAAAACTATGCCAACAATGTGTGCAGCATGCCTGGTTGGTTGCCCAGATCTAAGCAGCATTCCTGGGAGGACACATTCCTCTATTGTTCATGCGAGTACCAGCCCCTGAAAAGTCACAGCTGCACTGTGTATGTAGCATTTGAGCCAGTTCTACATTGTCCTAATTTTGCACCAGAGCCTCGATTCAGAGACACATTCGTCCGGACTTCCGTAGCTGTCTGTGAAAGTTTTGGTGGGTGTTTGTCATTTTTTTGCTTTTTTTCGTCCATTTTTCATTCGTACGAACGTTCGGGAATGCGCTTTCGATGAACGGAAGCAAATCGGAACATTTCCGTTAGTTCGGATCATTTTCCAAACAAAATCGGAAATTTTCCGTTCGTTCAGATAACTTCCGTTGTTGGGATGGGCTTACGTCTGATTCAGAGAGCCGATTTCCGACGGACCACCACCCTATAAATCTGTTTAATTTCCGATCCACTTACGAGACCTTGGAGGACTCGGATTGCTATTGTTGAACATGTTTTGCGGCTATGTGGAGGAGTCTGCGCGCCATTAGCACCAAGGCATTGCATGTATCAGCATGGCCGAGGCCATAAATTGTATAGAAATGCATACCTGAATCAATACATTTCATGTATGCCTTATAGATGCATTTTAATGCTGACCTTAATTAGTCCTTAGCATGTAAACATTTATTTTCCCACACATCCATATTATTGCTATATTTTTATAGACTTATGTCCTTTGTGAATTATATTTGGATTGTTGAACTTGAATCTTAATTTGTTGTAGGAGTTATTGTTTTAGTCGGTTACCTTTGCTTTGTGTAATTATTTTATATTTGGTTGCAGGAACCGCAAGATGTGCCACTCACACAACATAAAAGCAGTGATTGGTCCAGCTATGCGATTCCTCAGTGTTCTTGCAGGGCATCCACGGTCATTCCATGATGCTTATATATTGCAGAGCTCCGGCTTATTTCGTCAGTTAGAGTCAGGAGAATTATCTGGTAGATGGCTCCTGGGTAAGTTTGCTCACATTCCAT
The DNA here is from genome assembly GCA_027917425.1 of Gastrophryne carolinensis. NCBI lineage: Eukaryota > Metazoa > Chordata > Amphibia > Anura > Microhylidae > Gastrophryne > Gastrophryne carolinensis. The sequence continues at coordinate 229,021,598 of CM051240.1, read as the reverse complement.
CAATCCATTTTCACTGTATGGCAATGAATATAGTTGATGACTCATGTCTTAACCTATGGCTGTTTTTAGCCCTTGATGACATGTTAAACAATATTGTAGCTTAGAATGTGTATTTTATGTTAGTATTTTTAAATTCTTTCAGGGGATTCTGGATATCCACTCCTGCCCTTGCTCCTGATGCCCGTTCTTTGCCTGCAGAATGCAGGCCAGGGGTTCTCTAATCGGGCACTATGCAAAACCCGGGCCATGGTGGCGAGGGCCCTCTGGCTTTTGAAGTCCAGATTTAGGTGTCTGGACCATACGGGGGGGGGGGGGCACTGCAGTATGACCCCAACAAGGTTATACCAATATTTTAATTTAAGTTTTTTAACAGGGACCACACGTGCCAGAGTGGCACAACTGAGTGTCAGGGTCCTTCAGTTGGTGGACGAGATGCAGGAGCTGCGCAACTTGTTGGGGACCACAGATGAAGAATAATGTGCAGTGGCCTGCCATTGCTATGTATTTTGTTTTTTATAGTTGTTAAAATTAGAAATTTTCCAAATTTTTATAAATTTTATATTTTATGATGGAATCCAAAAAAAAAATGTTACAGTGTCATTTCATTTACAAAATACATTAACACAAAACTAATGGGCCCAGAAATATTTAAAGATGAATATTCACATGACCGAGAAGTGATTTGGGTGAGCTTTAAGGTTTCAAAAGGGAAGATGGAGGATAGTGCTAAGTGATTTAGCTAAACATTGTAGTAGAAGTGAGGGTGGCAAATATGTAGGCAAGCACTTTAATGAGTTAAGTTTGTAGTGCGCAGGCGCAAGATCGTAAGGATTTCCGTCCGGATGAATATTTATTGAAAAAGGGAAACAGAATCGAACGGGAAACGTAAAGGATTCGTGGGAGGATACGATGGGAAAAGGGCAAAAACGAAAGCCTACGTTGTAACATGTGGAAATGAAACGGAAAAGTCACGATGGAAAATGACATCCTCGTATTCGTAATCTGCCGTACGAACGGACGGAAACTTTACAGAAGGTTTTCAATGCATGCACAGAATCGCTCGTACGCTCATACAAGAACGGAAACATTTCACAAAAAAAACAGATCGGCACTAAAACTGAAGTTTTTTTTTTGTCTGAATCGAGCCTCAGGAGCAAAGAGTACTCAACTTTTCTTTTCATTCATTATCCATGTCTACCTAGGGGCACCAGAATCAACCCCAGACCTCCATTCTAAAATCCAGCAGTGACCCTCATGGAATGTTTCTTATTTACCCCCTAGGTGGCCTCGCTTGGGACACCCAGTAGCTAAAGGTCCTATGTGAAGGAGAAAAAACAGCAGGTAAATCTTATGTTCTCACTCCTATGCCCCTTGACCTTCCCACATGACAACTGGTGACCAAGCTGGACATGTGTGATATAAGGGCATAGGTTCAAACAGCAGGCTTCTTTATGAGCTTAGCGTGGACCTAGACCCAGAGTGCCGCAAATACACCAGGAAATCTGTCTTGTGCACATCAAAACGCAGCTTTAATCTTCAGCGTCAATACACGTAGCTTGCAGGTATGGAAAATAATAAAGAACCTAGCCCATATTCAGGACACTACCTCACTTCTTGAGCCCTCTCTGCTTCCTAAACAAAACAACACAGTTATTGCTTCATTTTTTTAGGGTGGGAAAGAGTGACAATTGTTAAGTTAAGCCACGCCCCCTCATGGAGGGATGGATAGGATGTAACAGTTACAACAGTATAAACACTTTAAATAGGCAAATGAATGAGAACAACGAGGGACATGGAGTCAAAATGGGACAGTCCATCCAAATCAGGGACAGTTAGGAGATATGCTTGAGGTCCCTTCTCGGGGGACTAGGTACTGGTGCCCAAAGTCACTCTGCTGGGGGCTGATGCTGGGTATGGTCTCCAAGTCTTATGGCCAGCCAGCATCAACATCAAATCCTGGTCTGGACTCTCAAAACTAGGCCTGGAACACAAAACTTGCACAGTTAGTAAGGGAGGACTTCTTTTGTGCCAGAAATGAGATGAAATGCATCGCCATGCCTTCTCACCTCTCACAGTGGTCACTGGCAGGGAGGTTCAAAGCTCTTTGGGGGCAGCAACCACCAATAGACAACAGAAGGTTTGGGCTAAACATGGCTCTTTGGGAGAGGCATCCCAGACTTTTCTCCTATAGTTTGCAGTCATGGGAGCAGCGGGTAATGCTGGTTGTTGCAGTTCTACAGCAGAGGAGCCCAGCTTATCCACTCATGGAAGGGGAAGGCTGGTGTTTTTTTTGTTGTAGCATCAGTTACTCTAATACCAAAGTGAGTGTGTGTACAGCCATAATAACTATGTAAACTTTATGTTTGTAATCCCTATATAAATATCCACCCTGCACCCATGTATTTATAGCTGGTCAGTTAAAACTAGAGGTGATAACTGATCAGGACAAACAAGCTCAGGCAAAAATTGGCCGTAGGTTTAAAGTGGACCAACACCCACTGCTGATCGGCCCGGGAATCTATAAGATTCCCGGGCCGATCAGCTCCCTGCCCGTTCCCTGCCCCTCCCTGTGTGAAACCACCCAGAACCTTTTCCAAAACTCACCCAGAACCTTTTCCTCGTTCCAACGGCGCATGCGTGGGCCGCCGGCGCCTCTCGCCCTTCCCTCTAGCAGGGCGCGCACCCTCGCCGGCCGTTTGTGAATGGCGCGGGTGCTCCCTGTCAGAGGGACGCGCGAGAGGCAGCGGCGGGCGCGCTCTTCTTGTCCGGTCCATATTCCAACTTGTCCGTCCGTGCTGATTGGCGGAGCGCTCGTGCATGCGCCGTAGGAGCGGGGTGAGGTGAGTTTTTTGGGGCTTTCTGGGGGGTTTCACACACCGATCGGGGTGCCCCGCGGAAGTGGACCAACACCCAGGATGGTGAAAATCCTGGGTGTTGGCCCACTTTAATAATGGACTGGCATCTTGAGGAAGTGGTACGCCACGGAGTGCGTGGGCTATAGAGGTTTCCAGCATATTTGCACAGCGGGGATTGTTTTCCCTACACAAAGGTGAAACTGTTCTTTGTATTGTTTTCTTACTGTATCAGGCCTATTGGCTCAATTGTCTATTGATTGTTTTCTCTTATCTTTCTGATGATGAATTTAGCACATATGCATTTGCACTTTATTAGCACTTCATCACTTTTTATTCTTAGGCATTAATTGCACAGTAATTGATTAATAGGAAATTGAATATATTTCTTGATTTTTGTTGGATTTTTTGAATATTTGTAAAAAAAAATATTTTTTCTGAATTCTTTGGATATTGTGTGGAGGGTCTTTTTGTGACAAGGGACACAAATTTAAAGGGGATAGCCCCGCTGTGGAATAATTTTAATGAAGGGGTTTATGTTTTATGCTATGTCATGTTGTGCTTATCATGGTTTTTATACTTAAAGCGGTCCTTCACCCTGAATAAGAGTCTATCTTATATGTTTCCCACACCCTGTACATACAGATATCTCACATTAAAAATCATTCTACCTGTATCTACTGCATGTTATGAGCCTTTAAACATCCAAGATGGCGGATCATGGAACGTCAGGCAGCCTGCAAACAGGAAGTGCCTTTTGGCTGTGCTGCTCTGCATTCTGGGACTGCTGACCTTTTCCTGACCCCAGCTCTGCTCTGTCTGAGCAAAGCACAGCTATAACCCACCCCCCTGTAACTTATCCCACTCTCCTCTCCTCAGTAAGTGTGATGCTTCTGAGTCAAGATGGCGGCGCCCATATCCTAAAGTCCTGAACAGAGTTGCAGCCCAGTGGGGGAAAAAATAATAAGTAAGTGACTAAAAACGTAAAATATATTAACTTTAGATGCTGGGGAATCGTTTTTTAAGGGTTTGGGCTTTTCAATAAATCATGATGGAGGTCCGGTTTAATAAAATATTGATGGATGATTAAATGTAATAATCGATTAGTTATTTGATGTGTTTGGTGCTGGCCTGGGTGTGACCCATTGTGGTAGCTGGGGCCACATATACAAAAAATCTTAGATTGTTTGGGTGCATGGTCTTGGGGATACCCAGCCGGGCACAACACTATTGTTCAAGGATTAAGGTGGTGCAGGGTTTTGTTTTCGTTTTCTGTGTAACGTAGGTTTAAATTGGACAAACACCCAGGATTTTGACTATCCTGGGTGTTGGTCCACTTAGGTGGGGCACCCCGATCGGGGGTGCCCCGCTGTGTGAAACCCTCCCGATCGCCGCAAAAACTCACCTCTCCCCGCTCCCACGTGACCTCGTCCGGCCAATGACAGCGCTCAGAGCCGCTCTGGTATGCGCGTCCAAAGCCGCTTGGACGCGCATACCAGAGCGCTGTCATTGGCTGCGTCTCTCGCTTCCCTCTAACAGGGAGCGCGCCTGCGCCGGCCATTCACAAAACGGCCGGCGCGGGAGCGCGCCCTGCTAGAGGGAAGCGAGAGACGCGGCCGCGTCTCGCCCATGCGCTGTTGGATCGCCGGTAAGGTAAGGATTGTGGGCCTCCTGGGGGGTTCCTCCCCGCGGGACATCCCGATTTCGGATGCCCCGCGGGGAGGGATCTGATCGGTCCGGGAATCTTATAGATTCCCGGGCCGATCCCCCCTGGGTGTTGGTCCACTTTAATAATCATATAGTTAACCACTAAACACAAAAATAGCCTTAATATGTTTATAATAAAAATATGAATATATATATAATCAATGTTTTTAGTATTGGGGTCTATAAACCAAAAAAAACTCAGCAGGACGCTTTAAAATCCAAAGAACTCTACAGCATTTAAAACATATCCACCTCCTATGTGAATATCAGATGAATTTAATTTGTGCAGGCTCCCGTCACCACATTATAAATGACGTACCAGATGAATGAATATAACTTGCAGTATGATTTAGATCCTCTTTAGGGTGTAAAAACCTCTTATCTACTTTCACATCAATATGGAATATAGCTGTATAATCTGTGAGAAGGGTATGGTTTGGGAGAACAGATATCTGCCCTTGAAATGGTTAAACTGGGAATGGTAAGCCTTGGGTGTGTCTCTGGTAACCAAAGGGTTAACACAGACACAGTATAAGCAGGATTGATAGTCTGTGTTGTCTATGTTGGCCATAGCTAACATAGACAGATTGTAAAATACGTACTGGGACCTGCTTGTTCTGGAGTGAGTGAGGTTGGTAGTGGGACGCTCACTCCACCCGGGGGGGGTCCGGTCCGGGGCTTCCACAGCCCACAGCTGTGGATCCTAGGGTCCTAATTTAAAGCTCACTGCAGAGCTGAGGAGTGTGGCCATACCCGGAGAGCTGACTGCTGGACTAAAGGAGGTATTGAATGGGCCACACAATGCTTGTGATTTGTAACTGTGGGCCGGATAGCCAGTCCCACGTATAGCTAGGGATTGTTATATATTAGTGAGTTGCTTAGCCGAGCAGGACTTTATTTTTGTTTAAGCCTGATGTTAAGGCCCTGTGTGTTGGAAGCTACAAGTGTGCAATAAAAACACTTGAATTGAACTGTATCCTGTCTGTGACCCTGCTTACTGCACAGCTACCAAGTATCTACCAGAGCGGTTCCCCACATATGGTGGCTTGGAGCGGGCACGGTGCAGTGAAACATACACTGGGTGCATGTCCTGGCCTTCAACAAGCAACAAGCCACAGCCATGGATGAGCTAATTAAACAGCTGGTTCAGTCCAACTTCCAGCAACAGAAGGCACACTCTGAGGCTATGCAGGCCCAGCAACAGGCCAACTTACAGCAGCAAGAAACTAACAGGCTGCTAGCACAGCAGATGACAGCACTGGCGGCTGCACAACAAAAGCTGGGTGCAGCAATCCCGGAGCGGGATGCCAGGAGAGAAGTTCGGAAAGCCATGACAAAGATGACGTCAGAGGACGATGTAGAGGCCTTCCTAACAGGCTTTGAAAGAGTGGCCACCCGTGAAAGGCTGCCGCAGGAATACTGGGCAGAGGTTCTGGCACCCTTCCTCATCGCAGAACCACAGCAGGCCTATTTCGACCTAAGCGAGCAGGAAGCCCGGGATTATGCTACTGTAAAAGCGGAGATCCTAGCCCGTTTGGGAGTTGATATATACCTACGTGCCCAAAGAGTCCATAGCTGGAGGTTCCAAGAGGCGTTACCACCAAGGGCCCAGATGCACCACCTCATCCACCTGGTTCGCAAGTGGCTTCAGCCGGAGACATCAACCCCAGCCAAGATGGTGGAGAAGGTTGTTCTGGACCGCTTTTTGAGGGCCTTGCCAGGTGAGATACAGCAGTGGGTAGGACATGGGGACCCAGCTGACGCTAATACTTTGGTGGGGATGGTAGAGAGGTACTCAGCCACCCAAGCTCTGAGGAAAAAGGCCTCTCCATCCCCAGCCAGCCCCAAGTCCAGAAGGCCTATGGTACCTGCTAACTCCCGGGCCAGTGCAAATCCCTATGTTCAGGTGATGCCCCAGGGGAGGAGGAGAGCGGAGGCTCCTATCTGTTGGACCTGCCAGGAACCTGGCCATATTGCAGCCAAGTGTCCCCATAAACCTGAGCCCATGGACTGCAGCTCTGCCAGGAGGGTTTCCCTTTATGCGGCCCCGGTTTATACTGCTGCTACTCCAGACTCTATGGATGAGCGCCACCTCTGCCAGGTGACAGTGGCAGGGCTCCAGGTGCTGACGCTGTTGGACTCTGGAAGTCGGGTGACTCTAATTAATGGATCCCATATTAACCCTGGGACTGTCACAGGCCACACAGTTGGGGTCCGGTGTATTCATGGGGACGTGAAAGACTATCCTACTGCCATTGTGACCATCCAGACCCCCTGTGGAGAAAGTCAACATGAGGTTGGGGTTGTCATGAACTTGCCCCATGACCTTATTTTGGGACGGGATTTCCCCTTGTTCTGGACTCTGTGGCGGGGAAATCAGAGGACGGGGAGACCACCCTTAAGAGTACAACCCCAACAGAAGAGTCAAGTCTTAGACCCGGAGCCCAACGACCCAGACTCTGGGGTCCCAGCTGTAGGGGTGACCAGTGATGAAAGTAATGTAAGCACTGTATTTCCCCTAAATGTGATGGCCGGTGAGACTGAAGAGTTAGTGACTGGGCCACAGTTTTCAGATTTGGAGGTATCCCGTGACAACTTTGGCACAGCACAACTCCAGGACCCTACACTGGTCCGGGCTAGGGAAAATGTTGTGGTGGTGAATGGGGTGCCCCAGCACGCCAATGCTAATCAGATATTTCCCCACTTCATGGTTGACCAAGAACTTTTATATCGGGTTGACAAGATGCGGGGTGAGACCTGGGAGCAATTGCTGGTGCCCAAGCCTTATCGCCAAACCGTGCTGATGTTGGCTCATAAACATGTGCTTGGGGGACACCTAGGTGCCACAAAAACGTTGGATCGCATCCTGCAGCGGTTTTACTGGCCAGGGGTATATACTGAGGTTAAACGTTATTGTGAATCATGCCCCGAATGTCAGTTGCGTGCTCCTATGAGTCATTTTCGGAATCCATTAGTACCTCTTCCCATCATCGAGGTCCCATTTGAAAGGATTGCCTTGGACTTGGTAGGACCGTTGGTTAAGTCTGCCCGGGGGCATCAGCATATACTTGTAGTGATGGACTACGCTACACGGTATCCTGAAGCCATTCCCCTGCGGCACACATCGGCGAAGCTAATAGCTAAAGAGCTATTCGCCATGTTTTGCCGGGTGGGCCTGCCCAAGGAGATCCTCACGGACCAAGGTACCCCTTTCATGTCTAAAGTCACCAAGGAACTGTGTAAACTCTTTAACATAAAACAGTTACGCACGTCGGTATACCATCCTCAGACGGACGGATTAGTGGAGAGATTCAACAGAACCTTAAAGAGTATGCTGAAAAAGGTGGTGGACAAAGATGGGAGGGACTGGGATGTTATGTTGCCCTCTTTAATGTTCGCAGTCCGGGAGGTACCCCAAGCTTCTACGGGGTTTTCTCCCTTTGAATTAGTCTATGGCAGACATCCCAGAGGCCTGCTGGACATTGCAAAGGAGACTTGGGAACAGGAGCCCACCCCCCACAAAAGTGTTATAGACCACATCGCCAGTATGCAGGACAGGGTGGAAGCCATTATGCCCATCGTTAAGGAGCACATGGAGGCTGCTCAGAAGGCTCAAAGCCGGGTTTATAACAGGTCAGCCACAGTAAGGACCTTTAAACCTGGTGACCGTGTTTTGGTTCTGGTTCCCACAGTGGAGAGCAAGTTTCTAGCCAAGTGGCAGGGGCCGTATGAGGTATTGGAGAAGGTGGGTGAAGTAAACTACAGGGTACATCAGCCTGGTAGGAGGAAGCCTAAGCAGGTGTACCATGTCAATTTACTCAAAGCATGGAAGGACAGGGAGAGTCTGCTTACAGAGAAGTCTCCGGTTAAACTCCCTTCTGTGCTACCCCCTCAGGCTACCGTTAAGCCTGCGGAGGTGGGGGCAGAAGTGACGATTGCAGATACCCTCACGAAAGGACAACGCCAAGAGGCTCTAGAATTTGTAGCTAGGAATACAGACGTGTTTTCAGAGTTACCAGGGTACACGTCCGTAATCAAGCATGACATTGTCACAGAGCCTGGGGTGAAGGTTCGGCTAAGACCATATCGAGTCCCTGAGGCTCGTCGACAGGCCATTGCAGAAGAGGTTAAGAAAATGCTGCAGTTGGGAGTCATAGAGGAGTCCAAAAGTGAATGGGCCAGTCCCATTGTTCTGATTCCCAAGCCAGATGGTACCCTACGTTTCTGCAATGATTTCAGAAAATTAAATGAAGTTTCTAAATTTGACGCCTATCCCATGCCACGTATAGATGAGCTTATTGAGAGACTGGGAGGTGCTCGATATTTCACTACGCTCGACCTCACCAAGGGATACTGGCAAGTACCCCTGACAGAAAGCGCTAAAGAAAAGACAGCCTTCATCACCCCTGAGGGCCTATTCCACTATGTCGTGTTACCGTTCGGGCTTCACGGGGCCCCCGCGACGTTCCAACGCTTAATGGACATAGTGCTAAAGCCTCACAGGAGATACGCCTCAGCATATTTGGATGATATTATCATCTTCAGCGATGACTGGGAGAGTCACTTGGCCAAAGTGCAGGCTGTGGTGAACTCTTTAAGGGCAGCCGGCCTAACTGCAAACCCCAAGAAGTGTGCGGTCGGGATGGAGGAGACACGCTACTTGGGGTATGTGATTGGACGAGGCATAATTAAACCCCAGGTCAACAAGGTTGACGCTATCCAGGAATGGCCTCAACCTGTCAGCACCAAACAAGTCAGGGCATTCCTGGGCATTATTGGGTATTACAGGCGGTTTATACCCAACTTTGCCACGCTGTCAGCTCCCCTGACTGACCTTTTGAAAGGAAAAGGGTCCGTCATGGTGCGGTGGAATGCACAAGCAGAAAGCGCTTTTCAGGCCTTGAAGTTGGCATTATGTGGATCCCCCATCCTCATTACGCCAAACTTCAAGAAAGAATTTATTGTGCAGACCGATGCGTCAGATGTAGGGTTAGGAGCTGTCCTGTCTCAGGAGGTGAATGGAGAGGAGCACCCAGTTACCTACCTGAGCAGAAAACTCACACCAGCTGAGAAAAACTACAGCATTGTAGAAAAAGAGTGTCTGGCGATAAAGTGGGCCTTAGAAGCACTAAGATACTACTTGCTGGGAAGACGGTTCCGTCTGATAACTGACCACTCGCCCCTCACCTGGATGAGTAGGTCCAAGGAGAGGAATGCCAGAGTCACAAGGTGGTTTTTGTCGTTGCAAAATTTCAGTTTCTCAGTGGAGCACCGAGCTGGGAGACTGCAAGGTAACGCGGATGCCTTATCCCGGACCCATTGTTTGATGTCAGAAGTTCGCCCCAGTGGGTCTGAACTGAGGGGGAGGGAGTGTGAGAAGGGTATGGTTTGGGAGAACAGATATCTGCCCTTGAAATGGTTAAACTGGGAATGGTAAGCCTTGGGTGTGTCTCTGGTAACCAAAGGGTTAACACAGACACAGTATAAGCAGGATTGATAGTCTGTGTTGTCTATGTTGGCCATAGCTAACATAGACAGATTGTAAAATACGTACTGGGACCTGCTTGTTCTGGAGTGAGTGAGGTTGGTAGTGGGACGCTCACTCCACCCGGGGGGGGTCCGGTCCGGGGCTTCCACAGCCCACAGCTGTGGATCCTAGGGTCCTAATTTAAAGCTCACTGCAGAGCTGAGGAGTGTGGCCATACCCGGAGAGCTGACTGCTGGACTAAAGGAGGTATTGAATGGGCCACACAATGCTTGTGATTTGTAACTGTGGGCCGGATAGCCAGTCCCACGTATAGCTAGGGATTGTTATATATTAGTGAGTTGCTTGGCCGAGCAGGATTTATTTTTGTTTAAGCCTGACGTTAAGGCCCTGTGTGTGTTGGAAGCTACAAGTGTGCAATAAAAACACTTGAATTGAACTGTATCCTGTCTGTGACCCTGCTTACTGCACAGCTACCAAGTATCTACCAGAGCGGTTCCCCACAAATCATAATCGATTTTAACTCCTCTTTCCTGTTCAAACTCCTTATAAATCCTCCGTTCAAACCACCGAATCACATATGGACAAACAAATAAAAGCACATAGCATGATATCCTTTAAAAATTAAGAGCACCTGCCCTCATTTATTAGGCTTACCAGCAGTTTAAAATATATACGCCTTTATGACTCCAAGTCAAAACTTCAAACGACAGTGATAGAAAGTGCGCTGTAAAAACCTCTTATGTTCTCATAGCTACTACCTTCAATGTAATTTGTATCTGAGACTCAATGCAGCCGCGTTTTCCACACCGTCTCCTCGGCCGCGGGACACGGGAACGCTCGTTACTTTTGCTGCTCTTCCTCTCAGTGAATACGTGGTGACGCTTCTCAGTGCTGGCCCCTTGGGGAGATATCGATCAAAAAAGGAGGGGTTCAGCCCTCATTTAAATGAACTCGCTCAAAAAATAAAGAAACAAAACATACTTTGGTCAGATGGACTGGCGATGGATTAGAGGTAAGTATGGGGGGAAAAAATAGTGTCACTGTGTTTTATTACATTTAAATCAGACCTTCACCCTGAATAAGAGCCTATCTTATCAATGTTCCCCCAACCCTGTACATAGATTGCCCACATTAAAAATCATCCTACCTGCACCTAGTGCGTTTACGGAGTCTTTAAACATCCGAGGTGGCGGCCCATGGAGTCTCAGGCTGCCTGCAGACAGGAGTGTCTTCTGACAATGCCACTGTCCTTTGCATAAACAGTAAGGCCAGGAACTGATCACAGATGGGCCCACCTTGGCGTTGTTGACTGGCTTGGATATGATTCACAATGTACTTTAAAGCCATGGCTGACTCCAGGTTTATGTGGGCCCTTTGGGCAAGATATTCTCAGTGTGCCCCTTTAGGGATTGCTGTCCTTAGCCCCTTACCTTAGTCAGGTGCCCACGTGGTCCTCCTGTTCTACCAAGGCCACCGCAGAAAAAAACTGCATCCCCCGGCTCTGCGGGTGGATGGGAGCGGATCGGAACCAGGTGATGCGGCTCTGTGTCTTCAGTCAAAGATGGCAAGATGGTGCCGGAAGAGCAGCACTGGCGTCTAGCTAAGGTAGGGGGTTTTTTTTGTAACCCCCCTCTTCTCCTGCCTCAGCGCAGGGTAGGGTGGCAGGGCAGGGGGGTCATATTTAAGTGGAGTTCCGCTTTATGCGAATAAAAACAAAAAATATATTAATTTTAGAGGGAATAGTTTAAGGGTTTGTGCTTTTCATGAAATGATGATGAATGTGCAGTTGAACTCTTTGTGAACTCGTAAGGGGGCCTTGAGACCCCTATACCAGTTCACAGGGCAGGGGGGGCTGGCAAGTCACCTGCCATCAAGCGAGTGACTTGCATCCCAAAAGCCCAGAAGTGCAGCACGTGAGGGCTATGCAGGCTAATAGACTTCAGGGTCGGGCACCGGCGCCCTGGTCTACCCCCCCCCCCCCCCCATAGCTGGAGGCCGGGTTGGTTCTGCTTGGATAGGGGTTTATCCAGGGCTGTATTTACCATTAGGCAAACCTAGGCCTGTGCCTAGGGTGGCCACCAGCAAGGGGGGGGCACAGATGTTACTGCTATAGTCAAAAAGTTTTTGCCGCACTCATGCCTCCTTACATATGCTCCCGCAGCACATTGTGTATGTATGTGTGTGTGTGTGTGGGGGGGTGCACCGACTTAAAGGCAGTCTGCAGCTTGATCCTCTCCCCTTTACCGATGTGGCCATGTGACTCCTGTGTGTCTGGTAATATATATAATAGAATGCATGCTCCTCTGCATTTATCCCCTTGAAACCTCTCCTCCTTACGAACATTTATTTTTTTATATTGGCAGAGTGTGACGTCAGGGCAGATGTCAGCGCTGGGCGTGCCCAGGCGGGTGCCGGGGCTGCTGCACATTCGGAGGGCCCACCATTGTTTCTTTCCTTTTATTCTATTCTTTTCTCTTTCTATTTATTCTGTGTTTCTTTCAACTGTTCTTTGTGACACTCCTTTTCTTTCTTTCAACTTACTTCTATTATTACTGTCAGTCCTTTCATTTTTTGTTTCTGTCATTCAATGCTTTCCTTCTAGGCTTTGTTTTTTTTCCTTTCATCTGTTATGCCATTCCCTTTCTTTCTTCTTTCCTTCTATAATTTGTTTCTGTCATTCCTTCTATTCTTTCTGTCTTTACTTCTCTTTATTTCTGCCAGTCCTACTACTCTTTTTCTTTCTGTCGCCCAAGGGCCTGTATAAACCTGCAGCCGGCACTGCCCAAGGTTATATAACAAAAGGGGGGGCGCCAGCACTTGAAGTGCCTAGGGCCGCATGAACACTAAATACAACCCTGGGTTTATCCCCACACCGACACAGTTTTGTTTTAATTTTTTTTCGCTGATCTTATCAGAAATCCAGGACGCTGTGTTCCGCGCCGTCACTGACAGCCTGAGGGATCGGCATAAGCCGGCTGCGCGTCTGGCTTCTGACAGTTCAGCTTCCCGCCACAGAGAGGGGCTATTTGTACTGGCAGAGTGAGATGACATCAGCTCACTCCAGTATAAAAGCCCCTCCATGCAGCGGGGAGCCTCCTCCAGTCGGGGCACCAGATTCTGCGGAGGCAGGCACGGGACAGCGACAGAGCAGCGCAGGACAGCGACGGGGGACAGTGAAAGATCAGGTGAGTTTTGAGCTTACGTCAGCAGACGGCCCTGGCTGGGTTTGTGGCCCTGCCCTCGGCACAGCGGCTCAGCTCTGGGAATCATTTGTCATCACCTCACTGACAAACCAGCCACCAGGTCCAGTATGAATCCTGGATTCTCACTTCAGCTGCTCTTGAAATGGCACTCAGGAGTCATTAGAGCGACATGTTTTTAAAACATTGCGTGGAACATAAGTGAGTCAGCCATCAAATCGCTTTTCCTGATCTTTTCACATATGGAGGAATGCCAGATGGAAACAATGGGGTAATCATTTGTGAAGGATGGGCTCTCTGTTTTACTGTGTGCTCAAAATAACTGCTCTGCAAATATCAGACTCAGTGCCTGTCACCCTCACATTGACGCTGGATGTGTTTTACCAGCTCAGTGTTAAAAATGTTGTTGGTGAAACCCAAAGCCAGCTGAGACTCTTAAACAGCCTTCCTCTACCAAGTAATCTGGGACTGTAATTGGACAGGCAAGCATTGATAAACAGTAAGGATAGGAACTGGTCACAGGTGGGCGCACCTTGGCATCGGCGTCCGGCTTGGATATGATTTACAATGTGCTTTAAAGCCATGGCTGACTCCAGGTTTATGTGAGCCCTTGGACAAGAGATTCTCAGTGTGCCCCTTTAGGGTATGTAACACCACATGCCACGTCACATTATGTGGAGAAGTCAGTGATGCTCCACTCCCATCAATAGGTCCACCTCTGTTGCTGATCACCCTCCTGTGGTCACTGCCTTCTCCACTGTCACCAACAGTCTTCACCATCTACTTTGCTGCCAATGATCATCCTCAGGTCCTTGTCATGCTCTCCACTGTCACAATGGACCTTCAGCCCTTACTTCTTTCTCTGCTGCTAATCCAGTCCTCCCTGCCCCTGAAGGGTTGTTAAAGCCCACTAAGGAACAAGACATGGTACTGAAAGGAGACTATTATTATCACCACAGTAAATGCACAAGAGACACAAAAAGAACCAGCAGGGTTAGACCTTAGTCAGTGATGGATCTTGGTGATGAATTCTTCTAACCGGATTAAATAAAATGTGTTTTTTATCATTGGACAAGTGCTTAAACCAATTTCTTGGATTTACATGTAGGACGGTGTTTCGCTAGCACTTGCACACTGACACCACACAGTTGAAGTTGTTTCCTTTTTGCTTCCTTAATAACAGCAACTTATGGGGTATTTGCTAAACTCTGAAGAGCTTTCCACATTAGACAGTAAGCTCAACATATTGTATGAAATGACTTGTTTCGCAGTCAGTGCTACATGTACCACTGGTGGTACGCAAGATACCCATTGATGGTACTCAAGCGCATCAGGGAAGGAAAGGACTCTGCTGTTTGGTCAAACCCGAAGCCAGCTGAGACTCTAAAACAGCCTTCCTCTACCAAGTAATCTGGGACTGAAATTGGACAGGCAAGCATTGATAAACAGTAAGGATAGGAACTGGTCACAGGTGGGCGCACCTTAGCGTCGGCGACTGGCTTGGATATGATTTACAATGTGCTTTAAAGTCATGGCTGACTCCAGGTTTATGTGGGCCCTTGGACAAGAGATTCTCAGTGTGCCCCTTTAGGGTATGTAACACCACATGCTACTTCACATTATGTGGAGAAGTCAGTGATGCTCCACTCCCATCAATAGGTCCACCTCTGTCGCTGATCACCCTCCTGTAGTCACTGCCTTCTTCACTGTCACCAACAGTCTTCGCCATCTACTTTGCTGCCAATGATCACCCTCAGGTCCTTGTCATGCTCTCCACTGTCACAATGGACCTTCAGCCCTTACTTCTTTCTCTGCTGCTGATCCAGTCCTCCCTGCCCCTGAAGGGTTGTTAAAGCCCACTAAGGAACAAGACATGGTACTGAAAGGAGACTATTATTATCACCACAGTAAATGCACAAGAGACACAAAAAGAACCAGCAGGGTTAGACCTTAGTCAGTGATGGATCTTGGTGATGAATTCTTCTAACTGGATTAAATAAAATGTGTTTTTTATCATTGGACAAGTGCTTAAACCAATTTCTTGGATTTACATGTAGGACGGTGTTTCGCTAGCACTTGCACACTGACCCCTATATACAGGGGTGAGCCACACAGTTGAAGCTGTGTTTCCTTTTTGCTTCCTTAATAACAGCAACTTATGCGGTATTTCCTAAACTCTGAAGAGCTTTCCACATTAGACAGTAAGCTCAACATATTGTATGAAATGACTTGTTTCCCAGTCAGTGCTACATGTACCACTGGTTGTACTCAAGATACCCATTGATGGTACTCAAGCGCATCAGGGAAGGAAAGGACTCTGCTGTTTGGTCAAACCCGAAGCCAGCTGAGACTCTAAAACAGCCTTCCTCTACCAAGTAATCTGGGACTGTAATTGGACAGGCAAGCATTGATAAACAGTAAGGCTAGGAACTGGTCACAGATGGGCCCACCTTTGTTGTTGTTAACCAGCTTGAATATAATTTACAATATACGTGGCTGACTCCAGGTTTATGTGAGCCCTTGGGCAAGAGATTCTCAGTGTGCCCCTTTAGGGTATGTAACACCACATGCCACGTCACATTATGTGGAGAAGTCAGTGATACTCCACTCCCATCAATAGGTCCACCTCTGTTGCTGATCACCCTCCTGTGGTCACTGCCTTATTCACTGTCACCAACAGTCTTCGCCATCTACTTTGCTGCCAATGATCATCCTCAGGTCCTTGTCATGCTCTCCACTGTCACAATGGACCTTCAGCCCTTAGTTCTTTCTCTGCTGCTGATCCAGTCCTCCCTGCCCCTGAAGGGTTGTTAAAGCCCACTAAGGAACAAGACATGGTACTGAAAGGAGACCATTATTATCACAGTAAATGCACAAGAGACACAAAAAGAACCAGCAGGGTTAGACCTTAGTCAGTGATGGATCTTGGTGATGAATTCTTCTAACTGGATTAAATAAAATGTGCTTTTATCATTGGACAAGTGCTTAAACCAATTTCTTGGATTTACATGTAGGACGGTGTTTCGCTAGCACTTGCACACTGACCCCACACAGATGAAGCTGTGTTTCCTTTTTGCTTCCTTAATAACAGCAACTTATGGGGTATTTGCTAAACTCTGAGGAGCTTTCCACATTAGACAGTAAGCTCAACATATTGTATGAAATGATTCGTTTCCCAGTCAGTGCTACATGTACCACTGGTTGTACTCAAGATACCCATTGATGGTACTCAAGCGCATCAGGGAAGGAAAGGACTCTGCTGTTTGGTCAAACCAGAAGCCAGCTGAGACTCTAAAACAGCCTTCCTCTACCAAGTAATCTGGGACTGTAATTGGACAGGCAAGCTGACTCCAGGTTTATGTGGGCCCTTGGGCAAGAGATTCTCAGTGTGCCCCTTTAGGGCATGTTACACCACATGCCATGTCACTTTATGTCACTCTATAGCTCCAGTCCCACCAATAAGTCCACCTCTGCCGCTGATCAACCTCCTGTGGTCGCTGCCTTCTCCACTGTCACCAACAGTCTTCGCCACCTTCTTTGCTGCCAATGATCATCCTCAGGTCCTTGTCATGCTCTCCACTGTCACAATGGACCTTCAGCCCTTACTTCTTTCTCTGCTGCTGATCCAGTCCTCCCTGCCCCTGAAGGGTTCCCCATTTCTGCAGTTGAAGGGGCCCCATGTTACGACAATCGTTTAATGCCCCACCCCACCCCAGATGGGTGTTGTTCCAGGCGCAGGGAGGCATCCCAATTGTGGATGCCCCCCCCCCCCCCCCCGTGTATAAACAGCCTCTAACGGGACAAATCTAACCTTTTACCCACATGACCATGCCGGCCAATCAGAGTGCTGTATTTCTCCAGGTGAACGAGGAGAAAGGTAAGATTTCTCCTGCTAGTATCTGTGAATGTGTAGATGGCAATCCCTATGATGAATATTGTTTTTCTGTGTAGGATATCATAAGTGGCTTCCTTTTATTGGACCTTATGTCTACTATTGCACCTTATAATCCCTATTATGAATCCCTATGAAGAATAATATAGTCCCTATAATGAATCCCTATGATGAATAATGTTTTTCAGTTTAGGATATCATAAGTGGCTTATTATATTAACTCCTATCCTTACTAAGATCCCAAAGATATTAGGGAGATAATATTTATTCTCCCTTTTGGATTCATTAAATTTTTTAATATTATGCACTTATTCATGTTTTTTAGAAACAGGTCTATTTAAGCGAACCCCTTCTTGCCAGACAAGTAGCTGGACCCTTTCTCCACCAATTTTCGCTCTTGGTGACGTGGGCCCTTACTTCATTACAGTGTAAAAGTGTCAGTTATGCTTTGGGTGTTCCCAGGTAAAATACATACATAACAGAGTTATTACCTGCAAATAAAAGTTAAACAATAATATTATGTTTATTATGGTATCTGTACTGACTGTAGTGATTTAAAAAAAATTGGGGCGCTGAAGAAGCCTAAATAACTAGGTGAAACTAGCCCGCCCATTCGCTGGAAATTTGTGAAAATATCACCTATCAAGCTAAACAAAAGCTGCATGAATACAACATACTGAAAGTGGGGCTACAACCATGAATGTATGTCAGTCTATGTGTATTGCCATGTTTTTTATGTTTTTTGTATAAACACCAATAAAATTAACAGACAATTATATTGTCTTTTTAAAAATTAAGTACTTTTTCTCATGATGTGGATTATTAAATTACGATGATTTCATAGGTTAGCGCGTGGACAGGTCTCAGAGCTCCCAAAAACACATGGGGTTAGCCTGAACCCCTCTTTCTTATTTCTCTAGTTGACCTCTCGAGGGAACCTACCAACCCGACCAGCGCTCTGCTTTATACAAGGCAACACAGTGCTTTGCTTTGTCCTATCAATGCTTTAGTGTTTTTCACTTCCCCTCCCCCGGGTGGTTTTTTCCTTGTTGTTGTTTTTTTTTTCCTTTCTCCCTCCTCTTTTCCCAGATAATTCTTCGTGGTTCTTGGTCACACCAAAGTTGGAGGGTCATGTGTTTTGTTCACTGAGCTCAGATGGGATGCCTCCCTGCCCCTGGAACAACACCCATTTTTCAAAAAACGTTGTTGTTCGAGTTGAAATGGCAGTAGGTCTAAAGGATTCAAAGATTTGAATTGTGCAGGGCCCAGTGAAGTCTGATAGAAGCTGTAATGTCACGGGGAGGCCGATTCATTAATAGCGCCAGGTAGCGACAGTTGAGCGACTGTAGCAGTATTTTCACAGCGCCCGCTAGTAGTCGCTGTGCTTGCCCGTTGTTCGGTTGTTGACAGCGACTCAATCGGTGTGCAGTAATGTTGAATATTGGGTGAGGAGTCGCTATTTGACAGATTCTGCGCTGTATGGGAGCGCATGATAACGACTGGCCATAGCGACCGGCTCCCAGCATATTCATTAACAAATCACGCTCAAAAAATTCTCGCGCTGTGAAATGCATGTTTAAACCCCAGAGCGCTGGCGGCGATGGGTTAAAAGTAGTTTTTTAACCCCCAAACAACCATATTTTTGGAAACCAAAAAAAAGTTTTTAATAACATTTTGTAATATTAATACATTAATATCAGACCTGTAATATCAATTCTGCACAAAGTTTTTTTTTTTGTTTTTTTTTTTACCTTAATAAAAAAAATCTAACATGGCAGAAGTGGTCACAGAATTTTTCACATTTAAAAAAAAAAAAAAAAAAACTTTAATATGAATTAATTATGAATATTTAAAGATTGTTCCATTGAAATGCATTGGAGAGCGCCAGGTAGCGAGAGGTCATACCTGTCGCTGTTCAAGGTCGGACGCTGGCGCTGTGGGCTGAGGCTGGAATAATGATGAATGAGTGGCTATATGGCGCTATCTCAGTCGGTAAGCAGGATCGGCTTGATAAATGTGTGATTGTGGTGGGGAGCCGGCGTTCTCTTGGCGGAGCCCGTCATTACCGGTCACTCACCAGGCGCTACCTGTCGCTATCCCTTGTTAAATAAGGGCCCTATACGTCTTATTCCTTCAATGTCTTCTTACAACAAGACATTTAAGGAGTTCCCCCTCTGACATCTAAGATGAATCTTACTTGTTAGCACAAAGTGTCACTTTAAGATGAGATGCTACTTCTCAGGAAAGGGCCTCTAGCAGACAGGAAGTCATCAGTATATGGTCTATAAGAGCCATTGAAAACGTTACTTGTGTGAAGCTATGGGACTTTTTTGTGCAAAGTTCTCATCACAGTTCATTGACCCCCAAACTCTTCACAGAGTGTTTCTTTCTGCTGCTCACAATAAAGGCGGCTCTGTAGATTTTTGCTGCCAACTCTCTACATCACACCATGAATGTTAGCTAATGTGAAGCTACACTTAATGAGATGGGAATGTTGGTCAAACTACTTATAGGTCATCAGAGGCAGATTGGCCTTTTTATTTGCATGCCATTGCTTTTATTCTGTTCCTATAGGATGAGCCAGAGCAGCTTAAACAAAAGCTACATACATACAGAAAGGTTAAAGGATTCTGTGCATGCAACCAATAAGAATTTATTCTAAATGAAGGCTGGATAAAGTGTGATCTCCTGTCCTCAGCAGGGTGCTCAGAGACCATGCTTGCAGGAATCCTGGGTGGTAATGGGATGCAGGTGGAGCAGACCAGCACTTGGCCCGGGTAATAGAGCACTGTACTGGAACACAGACTGGGAGCTAGAGCCAGTGCCGCATTATGAGGGGGGCGCAAGGGGCTCTAGCCCTGGGGCCTCCACCACATGCCCTGCAAACGGGGCCTCCACCAACCTTTGGGTTATGCTCTGGTCCAGGAGGCTTTTCAGTCTTTGGTCTGATGGTCCGCAGGGCCAGCAATGTAGCTTTCGGCGGCACGCCTGGGCAAGCCTTTTTTTTGTTTTTTTTTCACACCCGCAGCCAAAGCCACCACAGGGCAGGATATAGAGTCTAGAACAGCAAAGCCACTGTCAGCAACGCTACAGTGATGGGTGGGTGCAGAGCTGTTAATCGGCGGCCGTTCACTGCACATAAGCCACCAAGCACAGCCGCTGGCAGCTCAATGCAGGGAACTGTTTTCTTCTGGACCAGCCGGGCGACTACACTACCCCCCACCCGCACAAGGGGGGCACAAGGGACTCCATCTGACGTTCCAGTAAGTAGGCGGGTGCCAGACAACCACCAATCAGTTACTTGGCTGGACTATTATTTTAAAGGAAAAAAATACTGTATCTGGGGCCTCCACCAGATTTTGTGCCCAGGGGCCTCCGCCACACTTAATTCGGCCCTGGCTAGAGCTCAGGCACGGACTGGGAACAAGAGCATAGACACAGACACAAACTGGGAACAGGAGTACAGACTGGGAGTTGAAATATAAATATGAGGAGCAGAGGCAAAGACAAGAAACAGGTAACAAAGATTGGGAAAAGTAGTACAGACAAGGAACAATGGCACAAAAAGCTGATAACAATTAACTGAAGCAGACCATCAGAGATGCAAGCGATCCACCATTTGGTATGGATTGCTTGTTACCCTTTATTGGGCTCAATACCACCCACTTCTTCAGTCATGTCCCTGTTGTCGGGGATGCACAAGTCTAAAGCAGTCTTCAGGTTCTCACAGATTGGGAAAAGGGGAACAGGAGACCAACAGACAAAATTCACCAAGCAGGACTAGGAAAGAAGGGCTTGGACAGGAACCCAACATGTAATTGGAAATTTAAGGCCCAATGCTAAAAAGAAAGGCTGAAGCCACATAGGAAAAGGACCAACACAAAAAAAACGAAGACTGAAGCCCAACAGAAACCAGAAGACTGAAGCCCAACACGTAACAGGAAGGCTGAGGCTGCCAAGCCCCAACAAGGGACAAGAAATGGACTGCATATGGTGTTTCAAGAAGAACACACCAAGCAGAACTAGGAAAGAAAGGCATGAACAGGGAGATAGGAACCCAACACGGAATAGGAGGGTCAAGGCCCAACACAGGAAAGAAAGGCAGAAGCCCAGAAAAGAGTATAGGCTCACTTTTCAAGGGTGGGTGATATGTTGGGTGATATGTTTTTAAAGAGGAACAACACACAGGAATTTCAATACAATTTCCAATGTGTTGTTCCTCTCATTTGTTCCTCTTCCCCCAATTTGGGATGCCCCTGTGTTTATCCCTCCAGGTCGCCCAATTCACACACCTTCCTGTCATACCCAGGCTTGGCCGACCCCGAGCGCACTAATAGGCTGAGCTGCCTGCTCGATTTCAATTGGCTCCCTTTGGCCCTGCTTCCAGCTAAGCCACGTGGCTAGGAAGCCAAGCAGAGCCGAAGGGAGCCAAGTGCGCCGCTGGCCGCATCCCCTGCTCAACATCTAGCTGTGACATGCCCACGCCGCCCATTCAGAAAGGGTGCGCACATGGCTAGAGGTGAGCGGGGCTTGACAGGAAATGAGATCTGAAGAATAAGCTGCCAGCCATTCATAATTGCTGCCAGCTTGTGTGTGCATCAACTAAAGGAGTGGCCGGGATGTCATCAGAGGCCCTGGCATGTGCAATGGTATCAAATCCTGAACTATATTGTCAATCAGTGGAATTTCACACACAGAGGGACATCCCAATTGCCCAGAGGGGTGAAAGCTGTAAGTCTTTTACAATCCAAAGCCATGTCTCTATTGTTTTGGTCCCTTTTAGGGACTTTCTGTGGTGCATCTGTCTTTAAGAAACGGCCGTGCTGTTACCCCACCTGCCCAGTCTACATCCCAAGATGCTACATGCTGATGCTCCTCCAATAGGGTTACATAGGTCGGTGGTTATCAGCATTTTTACAGGCAGAGCATGGCTTATGCCAGTAAGGGACAGCAGAAGCACCATAGGATGAGTGAGGAGCTATCTGACCTAGAAACTGCGCTGCTTGACCTAATTAGAAAATGGAAAGCGGTACTCTATGGAAAAGGTTTGGGAACCCCCGTTTTAGGATATAACCCCCTATGAATATGAAACAAATACAGGAAGCCATATGTATCTGTAGCCCTCACGTACCGGGGTGTCCGACACGTGACGGCAGGGAGCAGGTTCTTCTGGGCCCAGGTGTCCCATGTGTGTGTAGTGAGTAGGTAAGGGTTAGGATTTCAGGGAAAGGTAAGTACTCACTGGTGCCGCTTGGAAAGATGTACAGCAGTCCAACTGTTGAAAGCAGAGTTCCTCTTTATTTATTCCACAAGCAAACGGCAAACACGGAACAAGTACATGCCTTCCAGTTACATCTCTGGTTCTGTCCAATATCAGGTACAATCATCAGCATTGCTTCCATAGAGAATAATGTCCTAGGTTGGAACCTCTCCTTTCTCTCTCTGTTAGAGTCTGTGCTCCTGCTCCTTACAATTCAAATGGTTAAGAACCTAACCCTGGGTTTGGGTTGGGGGCTTCCCTATATCCCTTCTCACTACCTTCCAGAACCTTTTATCACATGTTCGGCCTCGTGTCTGACATCTGATAGGATGGTTGGTAAACCCTCTGACCAATCACTAGCTTTCAGTTGTAACTATGTTACTAGTCTATCTCCTGTTATGACTAACAACCCTTCTGACCTCTCCTTCTAGAATGTTCTCCATTCTAGCCTATGGACAATGTTAGTCTATGGCCTAAACCCACTACTGCCATCTTGTGCCTGTTTAGATTATGGCATTTACAATGTACTTAAATGGGTAGAAACCATAAAAGTGAATTAATGTATGGTTAACTCTATTTAAAGGATTCTTATTAGTGAATTGAAGTGTGTCTAGTTATTACTAGGTCCCTACATATCTTTCCAAGAGACGTATGGTTCTATTTCCATGGTAATTCATAATAGCAAGCTGAAAACTCAGCGACGCATCATGCGCTTTATATAGTGAGATAAGATATCGCAGTCACAATGGGTTTTCCCTGTTAATGTCCTGCGGCAGTATATTCGGCACACGTAAAACTCTGGGGTGTTGTCGGCATTGTACAGTTTTACACTGTCGTTCAGGCATTTCAGTCAAGAAGCAACTTGCAGCATGTGTAGCCCGAAACACAAGTCGTAGCGTGAAGACTCCATCATAGAAAAAAAAATCAAGCCCTGGAGCTTGAAATAACTTGAAGAAATGAGGTGGCAGACAGCCAGTTATAAATCATTCAGGCCTGAATGGCGCTTTCAGCGCTCCGAGATTCCCCTCCAATCCACAACAAAGAGGATAAAGGGATCTCTGTAGCAAGGGGGAAGCCATATTTGGTCCTGGCAAAAGGTTCATGATCTGCTGCTAGGTTTTCTGTAACCACACTGCTCCCGACTCATCTGACACTCTAATCTGTAATGCACATGCTACTCACTGAAAGACAGCTTAAAGTGGACCAACACCCTCCACTGATCGGGCCGGGAATCTATAAGATTCCCAGACTGATCAGTCCCCTCTCGCTGCCTCCCGCTTGTCCGTCGGCGGGGATTGGCAGCAGCGGTCACGTGGGAGCAGGGAGAGGTGAGTTTTCGGGGCTTTCTGGGGGGTTTCACACAGCGTGGCACCCCCGATCGGGGTGCCCCACCGAAGTGGACCAAAACCCAGGATAATCAAAATCCTGGGTGTTGGTCTACTTTAAGGGGGACAAACCCATCTATTTGCCCTAAACCTGGAAGGCGAAATCTTCATATATACCTTCCAAGTGTCCCTGATTTGGAGGGCCTGTCCTTCTTTTGAGTCTATGTCCCCCTGTCCCTTGTTCTCATTTGTCTCTCTTTGAGGTGTAACATGCAGATCTGCAACAATAAATGAGTCATTTGCCTATTCTAAGAGTTTATTTCATTGTAACTGTTACATGCCATCCCCTATCCATCAATCAATGAGGGAGCAAGGCTTAATTTAACACATGCCCCTCTTTTCCACTCTCTGGTGAACCCATTGGCACATGAACTTTAAACCAGATAAATAGCCTGGCCAAGTTGGAAAAGAAGAAAACTCCCCAAAACTAATTTACCCCATCTGCATGCATGATACGGAATCATTGTCAGCACTTTGCTCCTGCATCCACTCAAAGCTAAAACACAGTCTCACCGATTTTCTAGTGGTAGCAGCCATTTTGAAGCCAATGATATTGTGTATATGGTGGGGGGACGCCTTAATCCCAAACATCCTGGTTTCCACAAATATGTTAGGGGTATTTTTAGTGGTGCTGCCCTTTCACCAGGCACATACATGCACAAGCCCGCAGCAGAGCCATAGGAGGGGGCAGATTATTTTTCCTATCTGCACTGTGAGCCATGGGCGTACTGCTCATAAGGAGCACAGGAAGAATTCTCGGTGACACTGAGCATAGCCCCTGCATGAAGCCCACCCCACCCACAGCTTGTACTGGAATTCTCTCACCCTATTCTAACACTCCCTCCACTCCCTTCCTCCCAAGTCTTCCCCCAACCAGGGGCCAGAGGGAGAACCAGGATAATTTCGCAATGCTTTGGGGCCAATTGGGCAGCTGTCTATTACACCCCTATCCATTTTCTGTTTCCCTAGTCTTCTATTTCAGCTCCCCTGTACCTGGTCACACTGTACCCTCCTATCCAAAAAAACCCAGCCCAGGTTCTGCCCCTGCATTGTTTTATCATCATGGCTGTGGGGGACCAAACCCACCTCTGCCAAATCATTAGCCCCTACACAACCAGAGCTTTGGTACCATGAAGTTGACCATATCTCCCCCCCCCCCCATTTATGAGTCTGGCAATCCTGAACTGCCGTCCAGCACTGCTCCCAACCCATCTCCCCATCGGCCCCTCATAGGGGGCACCAGACCATAACCCAAAAGTTGGTGGAGGCCCCCTTTGCAGGGCAAGTGATGGAGGCCCCGGCGCTCCCCTCGTGCCCCTTCCTAATCTGGCCCTGTGTGAAGACACGCATCATCTTTATACTATTTATTGCGTCTTGTACTATTATAAAACTGAAATAAAAAGATACAAGCGTTATTATTGACTTTTTCCACTTCCACAAAAAAAAGGCCGTCTTGTCCTTTGAGACTGCTTCTTTCATTGTCTTGGTTATGAGTCACATTGTTCCTCACCTTCATGGTGACCTTCAGCCACTGTCTA
This sequence comes from Gastrophryne carolinensis, assembly GCA_027917425.1. NCBI lineage: Eukaryota > Metazoa > Chordata > Amphibia > Anura > Microhylidae > Gastrophryne > Gastrophryne carolinensis. The sequence continues at coordinate 228,996,276 of CM051240.1, read as the reverse complement.
TGTGACCCGTCCTCTTATCGCGCACCTTTTTATGGCACTTCCTTTCTGGTGTCTGCAATGTTGTCAGAGCACAAAACAGTGCAAACCACTGCCAAGTGCAACACTAAACAGTCTGGGAGTTGTGAATCACATTCTAATCTTGTGATGACTCGTAATATCCTGCTCGGCTTCCTATCATTTTATTGGACACTTTTGTGTCCATGCAGATTTTTAGGGTGACGCATTAAACTGGACCTTCAGCATGATTTAATGAAATGCCCAAACCCTTAAAAAATATTCTTCAGCATCTAAAATGAATATATTTTACGTTTTTTGTCACTTGCTTATTATTCTTTCCCCCACTCCGCTGCAAGGGAAAGGACACCAATCCCAAAATGATCAGAGGACACTTCCTGTTTGCAGGCTGCCTGATGCTCCATGAGCCGCCATCTTGGATGTTTAAAGGCTCATAACATGCAATAGATGCAGGTAGGATGATTTTTAATGTGAGGGGAAACATATAAGATATGCTCTTATTCAGGGTGAAGGTCCCCCTTAAAGTCGACCAACCATCCACTTGGCCAACCTTGGAGTCTAAAATGCGTGATCCCCCACAAGTCGCCCCCCAGGTCACCCCATATTAATTTTCCCAGGGGCTCCCATGGTGCACTTGTTGGCTCTGGCCACATTTCCCACAGCCCTGTAACTGAGGTGCGCTCCCACGTCCACCCATTCAGATGGGCTGCAGCACACCACACACCACAGAGAAACTAGGGATGAGGCCGCTCCCACTGCCCTATGCCGGGCACTCAGTTTAAACAAGGCTTTACGCCAATCATTAATATGCATGGCATATGTAGCTGATTGGACGAGAGCCTGTGCATGTGGTGTGGGACCAGGGAAATGTAAGGTTTTTTTTAGCAATCTCTGGGGGGTTTCACACAGCAGGGCATCCAGGTGCAAGGACAAAAACCCGGGATACTAAAAAAACAAAGGTTTTGGTCCACTTTAAAACCCAACTTTGACATTTTGAGGTTGCTCTTTACCAGGGGTGAACCTATAATGAGGCCAAATGAGGCAGCCACCTTGGGTGGCACCATATAGATGAAAGCTGAGGGCCTTTCATCCATTTAGTTTTATATGGCCTTGGGCACCCAATGACATTTGATATACAGGTAGTTTACTATTTAATAAGGCAAGGGACACCTTTCTAGCGTTCACCACATGCCTCGTCACCTTGGCCCCCAATTTACCAGCGCTTTTTAAAATACATAATAAAGCAGTCAAAATCTGTCCAGGTTCAGTGCAAAATGAAAGCAAATGTGTAACTTCCTAGATAGCTTTTAATATCTACTTTATTAGCTAGTCTGCTATCTCAGACGAGTTTTATTGCTGGATTATTATCTCCTGTTGAAAAGCTATGGATGCAAATTCCTCTGCAGCATCTATGAGACAGAATGTTACATTGCAGTCTCTGAAACAAGAGGTGGTCCCCTCTCTCTGGCTATCAGATTTTATTTCTGTTTCTGTTAAGAATATTGACATCAAAATTAAAATTTACAAAATAGGATGTATTATTTGACTGGCAGTTTACTTTACAATGAACTAAAAGACAAGCTTTGAGTAAGTGAGAAGGACACCCCTCAAACTCAGCCTAGACAATCATTTTATGTCCACTTAATGTGTGGGCATGCCCAAGCGTTCGGCAAACCCCGCTGGCCACGGGAAGTCACGTGGGGCACAATAGTGGCTCATGAGTGGTGCAGGAGTTTAGACTGGGAAATTCAGCCTGTTTTTGGGTTTCCTAGTGCTCGTTATGGGCTGAGGGGCATCCCAAATCAGAATACCTCTCAGGGAATCAGGGGGAGAGTTATGCAAAGCCAAAATCTTTTTTGACTTTAGATCTGCAGTGGCACAAAACGAGTCAAAGGTCAGTATCATGGCTGACCACCCCCTTTTAGAACCCAACGTTTGGCGCCAAAAGTAGAGTATTCAGCTTGACTGGAGGAAAAGGAGCATCCTGAAAGCAGCAGGGGAGTTTGATGTCAACCCAAGTTGCTAAATCCAGATGACCCTCAGAATTATGTGAGCTGTTGCTGTGAGGGATCAAGGCTGTAGTTGGGTGAATATTTTCAGCCTATAGACGGCCTTTAAACTTAGCAGATACTTACTTATAATTATTCTCTCAGTGTTGGGAGCTCACTAAGCCTATGTTGCTTTTTATTTTCTATGTAAAAAAAATCCTTAAAAATGCCGCATTCTTCCAGCTTCAAGTGGACCATCTACATGGTCCCATTATTTATACAAAGCTGAGGTCTACGTCTTATTTTTCCCATCGGTAAAGAGGCCCTGGAGATGGCTAATTAGAGTGCAGTGCAAAGAAAATCCCAAAACAGCCCTAAATAGATCATTATTGTTTTTTCTACAGAAGAGGCAGTTGATGTGTTTACACTGTAATCTACACAAAGCCGTGTGACACAACGCGCCGTGACGTTCTCATCGTTTTCCTTTATTGGAGTTGTAAGTGAATTTTATGCATCGTGTGGCTGGAGAAACTTGCAGATGCAGAACTTTGACAATATATAATTGTCTTGTATAAGAGCGCATCCTATTGGGGAGAATGTGAATGACATGGGAGATGTCTGTGACGGTTCTCATTTATCCAGGTCATGGTAAATCTGTAGGAATAAATGAAAGCAACTGGACTCGACTGCTTTGTTTTCTAGAAAGAAAATAAATGAATATTTAAAGTGTACCAAAATCCTTGGTTTTGGTTCTTGCCCCCAGGGCATCCAGATCGGGTGTGCCCCGCTGTGTGAAACCCCCCAGGTCACTGAAACAAACCCCTTCCCAGTCCTACGGCACATGCATGGCCGCTCGTCCATTCAGCGAGCCTGGATCTGCTCCTGTCAGCTAAGGCGGCCGCATCCCTTGTTACCCCCTAAAAGGGAGCGTGCCCGTGCTGGCCATTCTCAAATGCCTGGCGCGGGCACGTGACCTGCTAGAGGGACAGCGGGGATGTGGCCACGTCTCGCGCATGCGCCATTGGACCCGAAGAGAAGGTGAGTTTATGGTCGATCTGGGAGTTTCCACACTGCGGGGCATCCTCGATCGGGAGGGGGGGGGGGGAAATCAATCGGCCCGGGAATCTTATAGATTCCTGTGCCGATCTCTGTGGGTTTTGGTCCACTTTAAGACAATGCAACCACAATATTTTGCTGCTGGAGTAGATATACTATCATCTGGTGGTTATTTACTAAATGTGGAGAGCTTTTCCCTTGCAATCACCTGAGCTTTACTTTTGGAGTTTGGAGAACTCCAAGCCAACACACAATGACGGGCAAATGCCTCTATTGTTAAAGTGAACCAAGCTGTTGGCTTAACGGGGGCAAAATAAGGCAAAATATATGTGTCCATTTGCCCATTGTGAGCTTACACACAAACAGGGACGTATCCTCTGCAAAGGATCCATGCAGTGAGAACAAACACCAGTGAACACATTAGGGGTCAGTGAGCCTGGAGCATTGGGCTTCCCGGAGCAGTTGGTGGATAGAGAAGATAGCTGCTCAAGAGAACTTCAGTCATGTCCCAGCCGGGAATCAAACCTGCATTCTTCCCATTACAAGACGGGCTCATTAAAGTGGACCAAAACCTAGGATTTTGACTATCCTGGGTTTTGGTCCTTTCCCCCGGGGCACCCCGTTGTGTGAAACCCCACAGTTCGCCGAAATCAACTCAGGCATTTGTGAATGGCCGGCGTGGGCACGCTCCCTGCTAGAGGTTAGCGAGAGATGTGGCCGTCAGCACACTAGGAGCTGCTGGCCTTAGGCGAAGGCTTAGACAACGTGAGGTCAGTGGATCCAAGCTTATAGATGCCCAGTCCGTTCGCCGTGGGTTTTTGTCCACTTTAAATACTAGGCCATAGCTGCTTCATGAAAATTTGGTATGTCCCTGTGTGTGGAACCAAAGGAAATATCTTAGATTGCTCCATGTTCCCGCAGCACATGCATCGGCTTCTAGCCAATCATAATAGAATGCATCACCCAGCAATCTATTCTGAATTATTGGAGTGCCGAGTGGCTCCCCTTTGGCTTTGCAAGCCCACGCTAGACATTTAGATAAGCCTGCCATATAAAAGTATATTAGTCGGAGGAATGCCGCTGTGACCAGCATAAGCACAATGCAAATGCCTGTTACATTTTACAGTGATCCCGGGGGATTTCACACAACAGGGCATCCCAAATCAAGAGGAAATTAGACATGATGGAGCTCCACCAGTGAAGATGAATGAATATCTCTGTAATGCAGGGCTCTATGATGGCACAAGGGGATAGGTTAGGTTAGTTTAATGTCCCGCAGGACCCTTCCTGACCCAGAGTTGCAAAGAAGGGTGTAGGTCCTCTTTAATGTGTCAGATCACTGCCTCATTGAATGCCTCTTCATAGAGAAACTCTCTGAATACAATTCAATACAATTCAAGAACCTACACACCGGCAGCTGAGACACTACACCGACCTAACCAACAGGAGGCATGTTTTATAGTGCACAGCGACTTTCTGGTCCCCAGATTTCCATGTCTAATTTAGGCATCCTAAACATCTTCAACATCCCTCAGGGACTTGGAGGTCTACTTTCAGTCAGAGATGCCTGTCCATGATCCTCTCTGGCCAGCGGTAGTCACATGGGGCCATGAACCAGAGTGAAACTCGGAAGAAGTAAGTATTAGGCACTAGGTGCTGCCTCCCTGCACGGGTATGACCCCCCCCCCTTCAGTAGCTCACCAGTCTTAGAGGCTGATTTATTACTAGCGACAGGTAATAGCAGATAAGCGGTCGTATAGCAGCACTTACAGCGACCGCTAGTAGGCGCTCATGTGCGGGTATCGGGTGCTGTGATGTATGTTGGGCGCTCTAACATCAGTACAGCGCTGCAGCGAGCGAGAGGTAGCACCAGCTCAGTGCGACCGACTCTCAGTACTCCACACCATACTTATCAAAAGAGGACACACACACAGCGTAGGCGCTCTGGATCTGGTCGCTGTAGCATAGAGCGCCAGACGCTGTGTGATTAAAGTCTGTTTTGAACACATATCCACCTGTAACAAAGCGAAAACACAAGGAATTACATTGTTTTAACACTGTGACAGTAACACTTTAGTGCCAGACCTGTAATGACAATTCTGCATAAAAATATAAAAAGTCAAAAAAGTTTTCAAAAATGATTCTTTCTAGGCCAGGAGAGGTGACACAATTATTTGAGGGAAAAAAAAGAAAAATGTATGGGAGAGCAACAGTGAGCGAAAGGTAATACCTGGCGCTTTGGAAGCTAGAGCACCAGCGCTATACGCTGAGCTGCCTGTAATAATACATCGGACGCTACATGGCGCTGTTAGAGTCGCTCACCCGAATCGCCTTCATAAATGCGGTTTCCCGTACAGCGCCGCCTGCCGCTATCCCTTCTTAAATAACCCCCTTATTTGGCTGGAATGGAGGGTCACTTTAAGGGCTGTACTATGCTGCCCTCCAGTGGGGAGTTTTAGTAAATATTTACATGTGCATTTGTTTAAAGTGGACCAACACCCAGGATTTTGACTATCCTGGGTTTTGGTCCACTTCGGTGAGGCACCCCGATCGGGGGTGCCCCGCTGTGTGAAACCCCCCAGAACGCCCGTGAACACTCACCTCCCCACGCTTCTACGCGGGCGCTCGTCCAATCAGAGCGCTCAGAGCCGCTGTGGTATGCATGTACAAGCGGCGTCCAACCACAGCGGCTCTGAGCGCTGGAGGCCGCGTCTCGCGCTTCCTTCTAACAGGGAGCGCGCACGCGCCGGCCATTCGCAAACGGGTGCGCGCCCTGCTAGAGGAAAGCGCGAGGCGGCCCGCGCATGAGCCGTTGGAACTGGGTTAAGGTAAGGTTTCTGGGCTTCCTGGGGGGTTTCACCCCGCGGGACATCTCGATTTCTTTTAGATTCCCGGGCCGATCCCCCCTGGGTGTTGGTCCACTTTAAAATGTATTGTGTTATACTGTGTTAGCTATTGGGACTAGTAATAATGTGAATAAATGAGGCAATGCCATTGTAGGCTGAATATATTCTAAGATGAGCTTTCACAAATAAATAGTTCTCTTCAACAGACATGATGTTATACTTAAAGTGGACCAACACCCAGGATTTTGACTATCCTGGGTTTTGGTCCACTTCGGCGGGGCACCCCGATCGGGGGTGTCCCGCTCTCTGAAACCCCCCAGAAACCCCAAAAAACTCACCTCTCCCCGCTCCCACGTGACCGCGCCGCCCAATCCCCGCCGACGTCCAAGCGGGTGACAGCGGCGTCTAAGACAGCGCGTCCGCCGCCGCCTCCCGCGCGTCACTCTCAGTGTGCGCGCGCCCGCGCCGGCCATTCACAGACGGCCTGGCGCGGGCGCGCAAACTTCTAGAGGGGCGCGCGGGAGGCGGCGGCAGCGGAAGCGGCGGCGGATCAGGTAAGGAGTTTGGGATTTTTTGGGGGGGTTTCACCCCGCGGGACATCCCGATCTCGGATGTCCCGCGGTGAGTGAGGTGATCGGCCCGGGAATCTTATAGATTCCCGGGCCGATCACCCCTGGGTGTTGGTCCACTTTAAACTAGGCAGAGCTGGATTAAGTGTGGTGGATGCCCCAGATACAGTATTTTTTTTTGTGCGGGTGCCTCCTGCATTGTGTCATTGCATTGCTGACGGTGGCTTTGCTGCTCTAGACTCTACGTCCTGCCCTGTGGTGGCTTTGGCTACAGGTTGGAAAAAACAAAAAAAGGCTTGCCCAGTCGCAGGGGGCCCCCACTAACGCTTTGCTGCTGTCAGACCAAAGACTGAAAAGCCTCCTAGACCAGACCATAACCCAAAGGTTGGCGGAGGCCCCGTTTGCAGGGCAAGTGGTGGAGGCCCTGGGGCACACGCCCCTTGCGCCCTCCTCATAATCTGGCCCTGGATCTAGGGTATCCCCAGGGCTTGCTGTAAAAACTCATGCTTCTGGGGATCCCGCAGTGCATGTACAGGCCACCAGCAAATCATCAGCTCACGCTCCATTCAACTTTTACTAGCCATTCTGACAACAGGGTGGTGTAGTAAAACTGAATGGAGGATGAGTTAATGGCCGCCCCCGCCCCTTGCCTGCTTCAGCAGAATTGCGGGGGTGAGGCTGCGGGCCGCACTGTGGGATCACCGGAAAAGTTAGTATACTGGGCGATCATGAGGGTTTCACGGACAGGGGCAAGTGACCAGACTAGTAATGTGTCTGTGTGTGTGTGTGTGTGTATATATATATGGACCTTGGCTGACCCCTCTGCTCTGTATAACTCTCCCCCCCTCCTGCCTGCCATAATACCCCCCCCCCCCCCCGCATGCACACAGGGTCAGCTGGAATGACTTTCTCCCCTCATAAAACTCCGCAGCATATACAAAGTGTTATCAGGATCACCCAGCCATAAACAGCAGAGACAAGGTCCATATCCTGCCCCTGCCCCCCTTCCATGGAATGTCCTCCATCTCTTCTCCCTTTGGAATCCCAGGACAGATGGGGGATGTCATAGGGAACTTTCAGGTATCCAAAGATGGAGAATCCCAGGTGCACCAATCAGACAGTAGGTGACTCCAATCGCTCTGCCCCATAGGAGGGGTCAGAAACTGACCTCTGGTTAGAGGGAATAAGGTGAGCTTCAGATTGGGCAGATGGACGCTCTAATCTTACCATCAAGGGTGACACACACTCACTTTTAACATCTAAGGAGAAGACCAGAAAGCGTGTGTGGGGACTGAGATACAATTTATTTGATCGAACCGCAGCCCAGACAGACTCATAAGTATATTTTTCACCTTTTTTTTATTTGTAATTGCTATCTAAATTATTTACCATGTTTTATAGTTAATTCTGTTTTTATCACTGATGCTCTGAATTTAGGATCTAAAAAGCTCACGCTCGTTCCGAATAGCATGGCTACCTTACTTGCTTAGGACGCTCGATCGCCCCCGCCTGGAAGTGGTTGTGGGTCGATCGATTAGTTCAATCTGATTGTGTTGTGTTTGGCTTATATAGAGGTGAACGCTGTTTGTGTTCTGGTGGCAGCAGTTTATAGCCACGCGTGTTGCCAATTGAACAACTGCGGTGACACACGTGGGGTACGATTGGCCGGTTTGATCGGATAAACGATCAAGAGGTCTGATCAACCAGTGCAATCATCACAAGGCACCCCAAATCGGGATCCCCACGGATGGGAAAATGAGCCTGCTGCCTATTAGAGGCTGATGTTCTTCTTTTAAGAGTGGCGCAAACCAAGGATTTTCATTCCAGGTTTTGTACGTCATCCCCGTTGTGTGAAACCCTCTGGAACCTTCTGGAACACCCTTTCTGCTCACCTCTCCAAGACAGGCTCTCCTCCAATCATATGCTGTGCATATTAATAAGCGGATTAATGTGCGTACCTACGCCAGCCATTCAAACCTGGAGGATTTAACAGATCAGGGCAACCCAAATCATCCACAAAAATGTAGGCAGGTGGTTTCTCCTCTTTAACCAGTACAGTAACAAGATTTCTTTTATATTTGCCAGTTGAAAGTGGCCCCGAGTCACTTCCTGCGGAAGATCCTAAACATTACAGCGGACCATTCAAAAAAAAAAAGAAAGTTTAGTAAATTCCTTCTTATGATCAGTGCCATAAGCAGTTTGAGATGGCTTAACCCCACTCAGAGGTTGTAGAATGGCATAAAGATTATTCACTCTTAAATAACATGGCGGTGGCCATCTTGCCACAAACCTGATAGTCCTGCTTACACATGAGAATTAGGGGGGGGGGCTGTGCCAGCAGCAATTCAAATTCAGAGACAGATATATGCCTCAGAAACAAGGAGAAGCTTGCCTGTCATTTTTCACACAGGCACACACCCACACAAAACACAAAGCACACAGTGTACACACAATGTACACACGCACAACACACTGTACACACACACACACACACACACACACACACACACACACTGTACACACACACACACAACACACTGTACACACACACAACACACTGTACACACACACACTGTACACACACAGCACACTGTACACACACACTGTACACACACACATACACACACACACACATTGTACACACACTGTACACACACACAACACACTGTACACACACACACACACTGTAAACACACACTGTACACACACAGCACACTTTACACACACACTGTACACACACACATACACACACACATTGTACACACACTGTACACACACACATTGTACATACACACACACACTGCACACACACAATGTACACACACACAATGTACACACACACAATGTACACACACACTGTACACACACACAACACACTGTACACACACACACTGTACACACACACTGTACACACACACTGCACACACACTGTACACACACACACACTGTACACACACACATTGCACACACACACACACACACACACACACACACACACACACACACACACACATTGCACACACACACACACACACACACTGTACACACACTGTACACACACTGTACACACACACACTGCACACACACACTGTAAACACACACACACTGCACACACACACACACTGTACACACATACACACACACACACACACACACACACACACACACACACACACACAATGTACACACACACACTGTACACACACACATTGTACATACACACACACACACACACACACACACACACACACACACACTGTACACACTGTACACACACACAATGTACACACACACACACACACACACACACACACACACACAATGTACACACACACACACTGTACACACACACACACACACACACACACACACACAATGTACACACACACACACAATGTACACACACTGTACACACACACTGAATAAACAGCTAATGTAGCATAAGAAAGCCATGTGAGGGGAGCTGTTACAATGTGACTCAAAAACAGGGGATACAATGTATACAATGTATTTTATTCATTGATGAATCATTACAGCTGAAGGCTTAGTACTTCTCCATAGAAATAAGAGATGATTGCAGAGAACTATGAGGCTATTTTGACTGAGAGACTAATTTTTTTTAACACCATACTTATCAAAAAACTACACACACACGGCACTCTGGATCTGGTCGCTATAGCATAGAGCGCCAGAAGCTGTGTGATTAAAGTCTGTTTTTGAACACATATCCACCAGTAACAAAGCAAAAACACATGGAATGACATTGTTGTAACATTGTGACATTAATACTTTAATGCCAGACCTGTAATGACAATTCTGCATAAAAGAACAAAAAATCCATAACGTTTTCAAAAATGACTTTTTCTAGGCCAGGAGAGGTGACAATTATTTGAGAGAGAAAAAAAACTGTTTTAACAGAAGAAAAGGAACGTCCATTGAAATGTATGGGAGAGCCACAGGTAATACCTGGCACTCTGGAAGCTAGAGCGCCGGCGCTATACACTGAGCCGCCTGTAATGATGATTTGGATGCTACATGGCGCTGTTAGAGTTGCTCACCAGATTCGCTTTCTTAAATGTGTTGCTTTTGCCTACAGCGTTCACCAGACGCTGCCTGCCGCTACGAGGTACTACCTGGCGCTATCCCTTGATGAATAACCCCCTGAGCTGATTGAAGCATAGCTGCACCTGTGCCCTTGGAACGCCGGTGAGATCGGTTGACCAGCATGGTTTCAAATTAGGATGAGTACAGACCTAAACCTGAGGATAATAAAAGTCCTGGGCTTTGATCCATCTTAAAGGACAAGCATCATTTGCCAGTTGATCTGGAGATGGGCCGCAGCTGTTATCCATCACAGACAGAGCTGAGTGGCCGTTACATTGAGATACACTGTGTGATACATTGTTACAGTGTTTCACACATAATGGGCAGTCAGCTATGTTTGTTGTGCATCAGGAGAATATAACATAGGCCCTTATTTAAACCGGACCTTCAGCGTGATTTAATGAAAAGCCCAAACTCTTAAAAAACGGTTCCCCAGCATCTAAAATTAATATATTTTACGTTTTTAGTCACTAACTTATTATTCTTTCCCTCACTGGGCTGCAACTCTGTTCAGGAATTTAGGATACGGGCGCCGCCATCTTGACTCAGAAGCATCACACTTACTGAGGAGAGGAGAGTGGGATAAGGTACAGGGGGGCGGGTTATAGCTGTGCTTTGCTCAGACAGAGCAGAGCTGGGGTCAGGAAAAGGTCAGCAATCCCAGAATGCAGAGCGGCACTTCCTGTTTTCAGGCTGCCTGATGAGATGGCGGCTTCCATAAGCCGCCATCTTGGATGTTTAAAGGATCATAACATGCAGTAGATGCAGGTAGGATGATTTTTAATGTGGACAATCTGTATGTACAGGGTGTGGGAAACATATAAGATAGACTCTTATTCAGAGTGAAGGTCCGCTTTAAGAAGGGATAGCGTCAGGTAGTGGCCGGTTAATGACAGGTAGCGACAGATAGCGACTGGTGAACGCCGGACACGGCACGCAATTACACATTTATCAAGCAGAATCTGTTTATCTGTTTAGCGACTGGGATAGCGCCATGTAGAGTCTGATTCATCATTTTCACAGCCTCAGCGAACAGCGCCAGCGTTCAGCTTTGCACAGCGCCAGGTATGACCTCTCGCTACCTGTCGCTCTCCCATACACTTCAATGGACGATCCTTTTCTTCTCTTTAAATGGGTTTTTTATTTATTTATTTTTTCAAAAAAATCACAAATAATTATTTGACCTCTTCTGGCATTGAAATAGCATTTTTTTCATAATTTTTTCATTTTTTATATATTTCTTCAGAAATGACATTACAGGTCTGCCATTAAAGTGTTCATGTTACAATGTAATTCCATATGTTTTCGCTTTGTTACTAGTGGATAGATGCTGGAAAACAGACTTTAAACACACCGCCTCCTGCGCTCTGGGCTTCAAACAAGTATTTTTCAGCGCCAGAGATTTGTGAGGCTGTTTTTTTGCTGAATATGGTGTGAGTCGGTCGCTATGTGCAGTCGCTAACATGCGCTCCCATACAGCGCTGTACTGGTCAAATAGTGACTCCTCACAATGTATACAACATTACTGCACAGCGACTGAGTCGCTATAAAGTAGCGACCCACAGCCGAGCACTGCGACTACTAGCGGGCGCTCTGAAAATGCCTGCTACAGACGCTCATCTGTCGCTACCTGCCGCTAATGATGAATCAGCCTCATAGTCATAGTAACAGTGTGAGGAAAATATATTCAGCCCGTCACCAGAAGCTACATGTCCTTTAATACCTCCAGCACCAATTTTGACCTTCTGAAAAGGTAGCTTGTATATAAACTTCCTAATGCTTTCTGTTTTTATTTTTATTTATTTTGGGAATATCTCAGATCAACCTATTGATTCCATTAGGGGCTACCGGCTGCTTTATACACTGACCCCTACAACTGCCACTCTTAATAATCACACAGGAAATGTAAACCCAATGACAATAATAAGGCAACAAGCAGGACAACTAATGCCTGTCCCATGTGCCTCCCCTCAGTTTCCTGAACTGGAGGGTAGAAGCCATAGCAGGGCTTCAAATTTTAGCTGAAATGGCAGACCTGCAACATGTGGAGGACAGTGAAGGACTATGAGGGTTGTTTAAGAAGGGATAGTGCCAGGTAGAGCCTTGTAGCGGCAGGCAGCCTCTGGTGAATGCTGGGCACTGTACGCAAAACCACATTTAAGAAAGCGATTCTGGTAAGCGCTTCTAACAGCGCCATGTAGTGGCACATGTATTAATCCAGGCGGCTCAGCGTAGGTTCCAGAGCGCCATGTAGTACCTTTCGCTCACTGTCGCTCTCCCTTACATTTCAATGGGGTTTCATTAGTTGTGTGTAAATAGCGTGTTAAATCATTGTGTCACCTCTCCTGGCTGCAAACACTTTTCGAAATATTTTAATATTTTTTAATATTTTTATGCAGAATTGCATTTACAGGTCTGGCACTAAAGTGTTATTGTCACGGTGTTATAACAATGTCATTCCATGTGTTTTCGCTTTGTTACTGGTGGATATGTGAACAGACATTAACAGACTTTAATCACACCGCGTCTGGCGCTCTATACTACAGCGCCCAGCTTTAGAGCGCCGACACTCTGTGTGTCTAGTGTTTTGTTAAATATGGTGCGGAGCGGCGAGGGCCGGACGCACTGAGCTGGCGCTACCTCTCGCTCACTGCAGCTCTATACTGTTACAGCGCCCAACATATATCACATTCATCAATGCCGGACAGGTTACTAGAGCGACTGAGACGCTCTGTTGCAGCGCCCGACACCTGCTTACAGCGTCTACTAGTGGTCGCTCTGAGTGCTGCTATACAGACGCTCATCTGGCAATACCTGGCATTAGTAGTGAATCAGCCTCTGTGTCTCATTCTATTGCTGCCCATACTCCCCCTCCTCAGGTGCCTTTCACACCCCTGAAGAGCCATCTCCTATCTCCTCCCATGCTGCCCTTATCTGATCCCATCTCCCTTCAAGATACATGCTACTCCTCCATAGGACCCATCCCCTCCCCTGTAGTGGGAATGATGCTGTGTCCAGTGCCCCTGTACCCCGCTGCACTTCGCTGCCCCCTCCATTGGTATCATCTACCCCCCCCAAGGCACCATCTCCCCCTCCCCTATGTGGCTCTCAAAAGATCGCATCTCCCCTTATTCCCCACAGATCCCTACCCCATCATGCTCCCCCTCCATGGGCCCCCCCCCACATGCTACATGTTGCTCCTCTATAGGTCCCCCACCATCCCTCCCCCGCTTTCAGCTCCCTGGGTGTATGGCACAGGGAACAAGAGTTTCTTCCTCCTCTGGGTACTTCTTTCCTACTACCCCATACTACTCTGATTCTCCTTGAACTAAGACATCCCACCATGATGCCTGAAATGAAGCCGCTGCCTGGGTGAAGGGGACCTTGTGCAAGGAGCTCCTCAGGCTTCATCCATTGTCCATGTACTGTACCTCCCTGGTACTCACCCTCCTGTACTACTACTCTACATTCTAAACTCTCTAAACTAATCTCACACTACTATCACATTTCTGGACTATGGACTACACCATGTGGTGCCTGGAATGGAATGGCTGCCTGGGTGGGAGTCACTTTTTAAGCATCTGTTGGAATCATTGCATCCTTTAGGTTCCCTGCCACAACAAATTCCTAGTATGTATATAATCTATGTACCTGGCAAAATAAATCTGATTCTGATGTGCAATTGGTTGGCTCCAGTTTGAAATAAGAGGTTGCTCTTGTGCCAGTTATATAAGTAGACTCAGGTGAGGCTTCAAGTGAAAAAAAAGAAACCACAAACACGTATGTGCCACCATTTATGAATTTCCGGGCCCCGCACAGCCCTGGGCCCCTTGCTCTTATGCTGCCCTATTCCGTTTTGCATCCATATACCTTGTACTATTAAAGTGGACCAACACCCAGGGGTGATCGGCCCGGGAATCTATAAGATTCCCGGGCCGATCACCCCCCACCCCGCGGGACATCCGAGATCGGGATGTCCCGCGGGGTGAAACCCCCCCCAAACACCCCAACTCACCTACCTTATCTTCGGCGGCGGCCAGCCGCCGCCGCCTCCCTCGCGCCCCTGTAGGCGTGCGCGCCTCCGCGCCGGCCGTCTGCGAATGGCCGGCGCGGGGGCGCGCGCGTTCAAAGTGACGCGAGGGAGGCGGCGGCGGCCGCCGCCGCTTAGACGTTCAAGGTCTTACCTTGTACGTCGGCGCTGGGAGCGGGGAGAGGTGAGTTGTTCGGGGGGTTAGGGGGGGTTTCACACAGCGGGGCACCCCGATCGGGGGTGCCCCACCGAAGTGGACCAAGACCCAGGATAGTCAAAATCCTGGGTGTTGGTCCACTTTAAAGGATAAGTATCATTTGCCAGATCTTCTTGGCCAGTGGTTAAATATCATTTCATCTGTCTTCTGCCTCTCAGTTGGTAAATTTGTTACATTCTCCTGCTGCGGAGAATGGCTGTTACATTGTAAAACACTGTTCAGTCTAACGTATAGAAAAAACTGTTACAATGTATACCAATGTAACAGCCATTCTCAGCAGCAGGAGAATGTAACAAATGTATCAGCTGAGAGACAGATGACTATATAAAAATATATTCAGCCCAGAGCAGGCAAATTAAAGTTGCCTTTTAAAGTGGACCAACACTCAGGATTTTGACTATCCTGCGTTTTGGTCCACTTCCCCGGGTCACCCCGATCGGGGGTGCCCCGCTATGTGAAACCCCCCAGATTTCTGTAAAAAATTCACCTCACCCCGCTCCCACGGTGCGTGCACGGGCGCTCGTCCAATCAGCACGCTCGGAGCCGCTGTGGTATGCGCGTCAAACCCCAGCGGCTTCGTGCACGCTGGCGGCCACATCTCACACTTCCCTCTAACGCGGTCGCAATGGGCAGTCGCATCGACTGCATCTTTGGGCTGTGAGCGCGGTCCTGCTCCTAGCCAATCAGATAGGCTGGGGGTCAGGTGCATGCACGATGCTTGGGATCTGGCCCTTTTTGCTTCTGAGAATATTTGTGCCACAAAGGCCATTTGCTAAATGTTTATATGCACAGCAAACAGCTTGATTGGACGAGAGCCCGCGCATGTGCTGTAGGACCAGGAAGAGGTGAGTTTTCCTGGGTGATCTGGAGGGTT
This sequence comes from Gastrophryne carolinensis, assembly GCA_027917425.1. Taxonomy (NCBI): domain Eukaryota; kingdom Metazoa; phylum Chordata; class Amphibia; order Anura; family Microhylidae; genus Gastrophryne; species Gastrophryne carolinensis. The sequence goes on along the minus strand of CM051240.1, from coordinate 228,980,577 downwards.
CCACACAGTAGGGCATCCCAAACTTGAGCAAGGAAGAAAACCCAGAAAAGTCTAAATGCTTCTCTGAATGTAGAGCTGCAGTGACACCCAGTGGTCAGCATGGGATATTACACAAAGACCTAATACTAATAATTCTCTGGGTAGCTACTGATTATATTTCAAAGGAAACAATTTTTGTGGACTTACCAAAACAGAGCTCAGATCAGAGGTGACAACCTGGCATGAGATGCCCCTGCTTTCCTTTCACACAGTCAAGCACACCAGATCACCCTTCTGCAGCCCTGAAATATTTTATTCCCCCAAAGATGATTGCTCCTAGTCAGGTGCTGTGACACTTACTAGATCACCGCCAGCCTACTTTAATGGCTAGGAGTCCCCAGCTTCAGGAAGCCCAGGGATGCAGCCAAAGGCCCATGAACACTGCACGGGAGCCCTGGAAAGTTGAGTGAATGTGGAGGTGGGTTCACATAGTGAGCCAGGGTTTGGTCCTCTTTAAACTGTGAATGTTAATCTAATTGCTGGGGCTAGAGCATTCTGGTACTGGTGCAGCTCCAGAGAAGTGGACTGGAGTAAGTAGTCCGGATTATGGTGGATGTTGAATCGTAAGGGGTGTATTCTGCCTTACTGCCTATTATAGGGGATGGGGGGAGATTGTACCACACTGCTAGTTATAGGTGATGGGGGGGGGCTTGATTCTGCCACACTGCCTGTTATAGGGAATTGGGGGGTACTATCCAGCAACCCTGTGTACCATCTATTGACTCCACTCGTATATGCTGGTACTCCATACATTTTAGAGCTTCCTATATTACTTGACTTCCATCACATACCATGTTGCATACTCCATAATGACCCTGGATATGTAACGATTAGGTACCCAAGCCATTTCCAGTGGATAAAAAAAAGTCTACACACTCTTGTTACAATGTCAGGTTTTTGTAAAAATGATACAGTAAAAGATAGAAAAATCATTTCAGACGTTTTTCTGCCTTCAGTGTGACCCACAATCTGTACAATCCTATGATCAGACTGAAAACTTTTAGAGGCGTAAATAAAAATAACAACTCAAATATTGCGGTTGCATAAGTGTGAACACCCTCTTATAACTTGGTTTATAGTACTTATCCCTGGTTTCCTCCAGTGTGGCAGAATGTTACACATGCATGCACCATGGGATTGCTAAAGAGGTAAGTTTCATGGATTTACTTGTGAGGGTGGTTTCCCAAATTGGAATAATGAATCGGCCAGCTTTGGAGTCTTTTAGACCTCAGGGCTAGCAAATACAGTCCACTTTAAAGTAGGCCCACATTAAAAAATGACTGCGAACCCACTCGCCACTAGCATCATGCCTGATACCGGAGAAACTAATCTGCATTGCCTCCCCACTGGCTGCCAGTTCTCCACCCCACATGGGTGGCCACATGGGCAGTGAAGCTGGCAGCCAATGGCTGGGAACACTCCTGCAAGTGGGCACCCTTGTCTGGCATCAGGCTTGAGGCCAGGTTATGTGTAGGGTTCCAGCGGACCTCAGTGGCTGTAGGCAATTATGTAGTCTGCGTCTGGGGGCCTGAATCACAGACTTTTTTTTGTATAAAAAGTAAGATGCAGCCACTTCTAATGTGCGTTCTGCAGAGCTTACCCCCCTCCGGGGGCCCCATGCATGGGTCATGTGGTAGTTAAAGTGGACCAAAACGTTTGACTATCCTGGGTTTTGCTCCTTGCCCCCCGGGGCACCCCAGTCGCTGTGTGAAACCCTCCCAGGTTGCCCGAACAAACTCACCTCTTTCCGGTCCTATGACACATGCTCAGCCGCTCGTCCAATTAGCATGCTCAGATCCGCTCGAGCCCCTTCGTCCAGGAGCTCGAAGCACGCTGGGAATAGAGTGCGCTGGTGGCCACATCCCCCCCTACCCTCTAACAGGGAGTGTGCCCGCACCGGGCATTCACATATTCAGCCAGAAGAACTCCCTTTTCCCCTGTCCTATGGTTCATGCGCAGGTCTGGTCCAATCAGAGCTGTTTGCCGTGCAGATGTAATGTTCGCCAAACGGTAATGTGAATGACAATCGGGAGCACAAACATCTGAGGGATAGCAAGGATGCTGTTGCTGCTCACGAATGCGCCGCTGGACCAGGAAAAGGGCCTCCAGCATCATATAATGAAAAGCCCAAACCCTTAAAATACTATTCCCCAGCATCTAAAATTAATATATTTAACATTTTAGTCACTTACATTTTATTCTTTCCCTCACTGGCCTGCAACTCTGTTCAGCACTCTAGGATATGGGCGCCGCTATCTTGGTTCAGTAGCATCACATACTGAGGAGAGGAGAGGGTTCATTTCAATAATTTTTATTGCACAGAACAGCATATAAATAGACAATATCTTATACAAAGCTTAATGCAGCATCACGTCTGTTGTATCATATCACCAACGAACAAAAGGATACAATAGTTATGGGCTCTACAAAAGAGCAAAGGCAAATATTAACCCCAAAGTGGGGAATACCAAAATATCGACACATTCAGTAAAACATTATTGAAGAACAACTTCAAAATATACTTGACATACAACCAACATTGGATAACCTCAAATTTGTGTTTCAGGCCAACAACCCTAGTAATTCAGCATTATAAGTTCTAAACAAATAAATTTAAACTAATAATAAAAAAAAATTATAATAAGGGGGGGGAGGAAGGAAGAGGGGAAGAATTGGGGAAGGAAAGGAAGGGATGGGGTAAGGGAGCAGGGATGCGATTAAAAGTTTCAGAGAAGTCCAATCAAAAAGAGGAGAGGGTTCAAAAGTGCAGGGGAGCGGGGATATAGCTGTGCTTTGCACAAACAGAGCAGAGCTGGGGTCAGGAAAAGGTCAGCAATTCCAGAATGCAGAGTGACACAGTCAGAACACACTTCCTGTTTGCGGGCAGCCTGCACCTCCACGGGCCGCCATCTTGGATGTTTAAAGTCTCAGAAAATGCAATAGATGCAGGTAGGATGATTTTTAATGTGGGTAATCTGTATGTACAGCATGGGGGAAATATATAAGATAAGCTCTTATTTAGGGTGAAGGTCCGGTTTAAGCACACCACTGGGTGAGGAAAGTGGGGTGTAAGCTCCTCTGCAATAGCTGAGAATGGCCCAGTGCTTCCTGTACAATGCTGATGGATATGACAAAGCCATATGAATGTATGATAATGACAGTGTGCCTGGCTGGATGAGCTCCATGTGGACTCCCATTCACCGATTCTGAGAACACAATAACAATCCAAACAGTAGCGCTGTACAATCTATGTATAATTACTATTGAGTTTCCAGTAGCACTCCAGTCCAGCCTCACAATACCTTGCAATCAATATGTTTCCGGCACAAACAAGACATAGGAACAATACCGAATATACTTGTTTTTCACAATGATTAAGCAGCGATCTGTCCACAGAATAAAGTACTTGGACATCAGCATCTTTTTATTTTGCCACCAGATTCGCCAGCATCTATATAAACATGTGAATGCCTCAGCGACAACATAAGAAGGGCCAGCACTAGCAGAGGTGTAACTAAAGACTATGGGCCTTGGTGCAACATAAAAGTGGAAAAAAGCTGGGATTCTGACTATTCTGGGTTTTGTTTCGTGCCCGCTGTGTGAACCCCCCCAGATCACCCAGAAAAACTCCCTTTCCCCCGGTCACATGGCCCATGCGCAGGCTCTCGTCCAATTAGAGCTGTTTGCCGCGCAGATGTAATGTTCGCCAAACAGCTATGTTAATGACAATCGGGAGCACAAACATCCTCATCCTCATTGCACTTGTCACTTTTTTACTCTTTGCCACTGTTTGCACTTTATTTTGTACATCTCCCTATAAATAGGGAACCCCCTAATACAGGGGCCACCTTTATATTCTGTTCCTTTCCCATCCTTTTTTCCTCCTTTTCCCTTTCTCCTTTTCCATTATTCAAACGCATTTTGCACGATTTCACATCCTAATATATATTTTTTAGCACTTGTAGACTGGATTTAAATAAATATATGTATGAACCTATGCACATATGAATTAGAGCCATATATCTTAAGCCCCGCCTCCATGGCATATTTTAATTAATTGTTTTTAATTGTCCTGTGTCTTTAATGTTTCCATGTTTCACATGCTTTATAAAGTACATGTAGTGCGGCTTACTTTGAGAATAGGGGTGCTTTGGACTGTACTGGCAGTCCAATTACGTTTGGTCCTGTTTTGTCCTCAGCAGCAGGCACGCTCCTATCTGTAGAGCTGGAGGCGGAAGCGCACACACAGTCTAAAGATTCTGGGGATGTGGCCATTCCGTATTTACATCCGCAAGGGAAGGAAGGTGAGTTATGCAATGGCCTGGCGGGTTCACACAGCGGATGCCCCAGGGGAGGGCTAGCAGGCAGCTCTGCAATCTTTTCAGTTTTGTCCCATTTTAAACATGGGGTCCCTTCTTGGAGGAGTGTAGCTAGGGAGAGCGGGGGGGGGGCACATGCCCCGAGTGCAGCAGGTCAGGGAGGCACCAAAGGGGAGCCTGAGAACAGGTGCGGGGTGCCATTTTGAATCCCTTTCCCGGGTGCCAAAAAGCCTAACTACAGCTTCTTAGGGCATACAAAAACCATACACAAAACATTCAGGGCAGTCAAGGCCTAGTGGTTAATGATGTGACCAGAGGATGGCAGGTTCGATGGTCATGACTGAAGTGCTCTGGAGCAAGGCATCTAACCCACTAACTGCTCCCTGGGCGCTGTTGCTGGGGCAGACCACTGCTCCGGGCATGTGTGCACTCACTGCTTGTTTGTCTCATTGCACAGATGGGTTTAATGTGGAGGCAAAATTCTTATGTGTGCACAAGCGTACAATAGCCATATTTGTTCATCCCCCACCCAAAAAAGTGAGGATATATAATGTATTGTGAGCATACAAATATTAAAAATGCCCCTCCCCCCAAACCCTATCCCTAATGCACTTGCTACCACTGCATCCCCTATTGCTACACCTGAGCACTGTGATCAGTTTTTAAGCCACCACTGCTTTTTTCAGGGGTGGATTGGCCTGGAAGACATCAAGTGCCCTTTTTTACAATAGGTGCAGTGTACATATAACCTATGCACAGAAACATGTGTAAGGGAGTGTCCCTTTAAATGATTCTTATTGGTGTGTGTGTTAGCTGTCACTGAGGACTGGGACCTTCAGCTTTGTCAGCTTGTAATCGGATCACTCACCACTAGATGGTGCCATAGTTCTGTGTGTTAGTATAGCTGTGCCATAGTTGGTGCATGCAGAGACCCCTTCATTTAAAGTGGACCAAAACCCACCCTGGAGTCTATGAGACTCCAGAGCAGGCATACTCGCTCCCCCAAGGGCATCCAGATTCGGGCTGACCCTTGAGGTCGCCCGAAAACTCACCTTCCTTCCCTGTCCAACGACGCATGGGTGTGTGCCCAGGCATTTGCCAATTGCACGCTCCCTCTTAAAGTGGACCAACACCCAGGATTTTGACTATCCTGGGTTTTGGTCCACTTCGGTGGGGCACCCCGATCGGGGGTGCCCCGCTGTCTGAAACCCCCCAGAAAGCCCCAAAAAACTCACCTCTCCCACGTGACCGCACCAGCCAATCACAGCGCTCAGAGCCGCTGTGGTATGCGCGTCCAAGGCCGCCTGGACGCGCATACCAGCTCAGCTGGCTCTGAGCGCTGGAGGTCGCGTCTAGCGCTTCCCTCTAACAGGGAGCGCGCCTGCACCGGCCATTCACAAACGGCCGGCGCGGGTGCGCACCCTGCTAGAGGGAAGCGCAAGACGCGGCCGCGGCTCGCGCATGCGCCGATGGAACGGGGCTGAGGTAAGGTTTGTGGGCCTCCTGGGGGGTTTCACCCCGCGGGACATCCCGATTTCAGATGCCCCGCGGGGAGGGATCTGATCGGTCCGGGAATCTTATAGATTTCCGGGCCGATCCCCCCTGGGTGTTGGTCCACTTTAAAGGGTAGCAAGGGGTGCAGCCGCCAGCTCACTCACTGGGACGAGCTCTAGGACAAAGGAGCAGGAGAGGATCCGAGCGAGCTGACTGGATGAGAGGCTGAGCATGTGCAGTAGCACCGGGGAAGGGTGAGAGATCGGGCGATCTGGAGGTAGAGGATGGAGAGGATGTGGGAGTGGGTGGAAGATGAGTCTTGTGTGTGAGGGTACCCCTGATGTCTGTGGGGTAAGTTCAGAAAAGTCGACTTACCCTTTAAAGTTGACCAAAACCTATTGCAAAAGGCCTGGGAATCAATAAGATTTTCGGGCCGATCGATTCCCTCCTCCCTGGGCATCCAAAATCAGAATGCCCCACTGTATGAAACCCCCCAGGTCACCCATACACTTACCTTCTTTTATGGTCCAACAGCACATGCATGAGCCATGGCCGCATCCCCGCTATCCCTCTAGCAGGGCGCGTGCCTGAGGTGAGTTTGTTTCGGCGACCTGGGGGGTTTCACACAGCAGGTCACCCCCGATCGGGGTGCCCCAGGGGCAAGGACCAAAACCCAGGATAGTCAAAATCCTGGGCGTTTTTGTCAACTTTTAGTCTGGTGGAGGGATGTTTTTTAATGGGAAGCATTGCGAATGATAATTCCGCTACCTAAAAGTGTTGCAATTAAAAGTCCACGCTTGATCTCCTGAAAGTAAGAAAAGAAAACATTGTTTGCCTGAATTACAGGAGCCTATTTCCAGCCAGCGTTTGTCAGCTTCTTCCCAGTGAATCCTTCTGTAAATCCTCTCTGTCCCGTTACACTAGGAGACACCAGACTTATTTTGGCAGCATCAGCTAGTTTTCCCTAAAACAATCCTGTACTGACAGGGAAAACTTTATATGGATCCCATCAGACAAGGAGCATGGAAACATTTCTGCGGCTTTTAATTATTATTTTGGGCAGCTGGTGATATAACAAGCCTGGCGCCTGGGCCACATTAATGCGTCTTTGTACCCAAGCAGCCATTCCGTGGCTTGGCCACATGATGGTGCTAACGGGCAACTTTTTAGCAGTAAACTATCCAACATTTATCAAGAGAAGGGGCATGTAAATAATAGTTTAGAGGCACTGATTATATTTTAATTAAATATTCTTAAGTAGGTGTGTTTCTTACAGATTCATCTGCATAATTTCCAGGGAAATTTCCTTTTTTGCCTTCTCTCAAAGGATTGTATTACCGCTGCTGATCCCTTCTGATGCTATTGATCTATTATTTTATTAATTGTGTTTAGAAAACAAAATATCTTTTGTGGCTTTAAACAAAATGTGTGTCATTTTAAGAAGGAAGAAAGGAGAACTTTTGAATGTAATACAGTTTATTAATACAGAAAAAATACCAATTTAATTTGATAAAATGTAACATTATATTTGATAGTAAATATAAATGTGGAGGCTGATTCACTACTAGCGCTACGTATTGCCAGATGAGCGTCTGTATAGCGGCGAAACAAAATGTGTGTCATTTTAAGAAGGAAAAAAGGAGAAATTTTGAATGTAATACCGTTTATTAATACAGAAAAAATACCAATTTAATTTGCTAAAATGTAACATTATATTTGATAGCAAATATAAATGTGGAGGCTGATTCACTACTAGCGCTGGCGTATTGCCAGATGAGCGTCTGTATAGCGGCGCTTAGAGCGACTGCTAGTAGATGCTGTAAGCGGGTATTGGGCGTTGTATCAAAGCATCTCGGTTGCTCTAGTAACCTGGCCGGCATTGATGAATGTGATGTATGTTGGGCGCTCTAACATCAGTACAGCGCTGCAGCGAGCGAGAGGTAGTGCCAGCTCAGTGTGTCCGTCACTCAACACCATATTCAAGGAAAAGCTACACACACAGCATCTGTGCTCTAAAACTGAGCGCTGTAGCATAGAGCGCCAGACGCTGTGTCTGGTTTTGAACACAAATACACCAGTAACAAAGCGAAAACACATGAAATGACATTGTTTTAACACTGTGACAATGATACTTTAGTGTCAGACGTGGAAATACAATTCTGCTTAAAAATATCAAATAAAAAAAAAAATATTAAAAGTGTTTGTTTGCAGCCAGGAGAGGTCACACAATGATTTGAGCGCTATTTATACATAACTAATGAAAGGCCATTGAAATGTATAGGAGAGCGCTACAGAGCGACAGGTACTACATGGCGCTTCTGAGCCAGGATTAATACATGCGATGCTACATGGCGCTGTTAGAGTCGCTCACCAGATTCCCTTTCTTAAATGTGGTTTTGCGTACATCGCCCGGCATTCACCAGATGCTACCTGCCCTTACGAGGCACTACCTTGCGCAATCCCTTCTTAAAAAAAAACCCTAAGTTATAAAATGTTATTGGTGGAAAACAGTCTGGGACTTTTTCTTTCTAATTCTGCTAAATCAAAATTAAATTATTTTATGCATTTAGGATAATATTTGTCAAACACACCAATGCACGTACCAAAAGCAAGAAGGGAAGTAGCCTACCTGCACTACAGTTAAAGTGATATCAGTGCCTGGATTAGCATACAGAGTCGCATTTCCCATTAGGTCTGTGCCTAGGGCAGCTACCAGCAAGGGGTACTGGCATTACCATTATAATAAAAATATAATAATAATATAATTAAAAATCCAATTGTCCATGCTTTAATGTCCCCTGCACTGTCTGTATTTAAACCTGTTGTGTCCTCCCCACTGCTAAGGAAATGTCTGTGGCTTGGAGGGCTTCTGTTAAGGGATCAGTCTATTTTGGAGGTTGAAGAGGGGATATTCCCACACTCTGTATATTATATATATAGGGGACTAACAGAGAGATCCATGCACACTCTGCATGTTAATCTTGGGGACAAGGGGATTGATGCACATATGTTATCATTTTAAGGGATGATTCATGCACACTCTGCGTATTCATATTTGGGGAGGGATGGAGGATACACACATATATGCTGCATATTTTATTTAGAGGGTTCTGGGTGATTTGCTTGTGGGGCAGCTAATGTTTAGTTGAAGGGACTTGACATGCACTCTGCATATCAGTTTTGAGACACTAAAGGGGCGCCGAAATCATAGGGCTCTTTGGATAACTGAAATTAATCTCAAATGCCTGTAATGATTGGTTTGTCAGGTGAGCCCAATTAATGGAAAACTACTTGAGAAGGGTGTTACACATTACAAAGCAGGCCACAGGTTTCAAGCTATACGAGAACATTTGATATTTGAGATATTTGACAAAAACTTAAGTGTCATTATTGGACTGTGAAGAGATGTGTGGCTGATTCTGAGCACTGACGGGTTTGTGCAGATAAAGGCATAATGAGGAAGGTTTCCCAGACAATTTATTGAATTCAGAGAGCAGCTGCTCGAATGCCATTACAAAGCAACAAACAGGAATTTGAAGCACCTGGTGTCTATGGAGGCCCACCAATTCCAAGGTGTAGAATCCTCTAGAGCAGTGGTCCCCAACTCTGTCCTCAAGGCCCACCAACAGGCCAGGTTTTGCAGACCTCCACAAAGATGCACAGGTGGAGTAATTAATGCCGCTGCAGAGCAATAGAGCTGGCTATTTGGATATCCAAAAACATGACATGTTGGTGGGCCTTGAGGACAGGGTTGAGGACCACTGCACTAGAAAATAGAAGTTGTACATAAACCTACTATTCACCCCCCTAACCAATGCTCACATGCAGAAACAGTTGCATTGGGCCCAGATATATATGATGACTCATTCCCCAACATGAGTGCCATGTAACCCTGGGCAGTCCAGATGGATGGAGTAGTGGATGGTTGGTGGATGGCCACCGTATCCCAACAAGACTGCGATTTCAGCAAGGAGGGAGCAGGGGCATTTTTTTGTGCCAGAGTCATGAGGGGACAGTTGGTTGGGCCCTGAATGTGCTGAAATTACCTTGTCAAAGTATATAGAGATTCTGACTGACCGCTTTCTTCTAATATATATATATATATATATATATATATATATATATATATATATATATTTCTAAAGGTGAAACACGCTTTCTGTAGAAAAATCATCTTCATGCATGACTATGAGCCATTGGCTGCCATGGGCATAATATATGAGAAATGTATAATGTGGCCACCATCCTCCCCTGACCTCAACCCCTTTGTAAATCTTTGGAGTATCCTCGAGCAAAACATTTATGGGGGTGGAAGGTAGTTCACATCAAATCAGCAGCTCTGGGAGGTTATTCTGATATCTTGCAAAGAAATTCAAGCAGAAACTTTTCGAAAAAAACTCACAAGTTCAATGGATGAAAAAATAATGAGAGTGGTATGAAAGAAGGGCTCTTATGTATATACTGAAACTCTGTGGTGAGAATAATTTGAAACAGTGCATTCTGAGTATTTTAATGTGTGAAAACAATTCAGTTATTGGGAGGTTTGTTCAATAGAATTATAAGAGACAACCCTAAATTATATATAGTAACCCATAACTATTTTTTTCCTATGCCATATTTGCCAGTCAATCCACATGAAATGAAAAATATAAGACGGTTATTATTTATGTACACAGTATACACATAAGGGCAGACTAGATGGACCGTATGGCCTCCTTCTGCCGTCAACCTTCTATGTTTCTATGTTTATTAGCATTAGATTCAGCCAGTATGTTAATACTGTGCAAATCCTCCCTAGGGACACATGGGGGCGCTGTGTCACAGACTAGCAGCATGCAATCCTATTCCATTTAACCATGAAACTGACAAGGTCCAAAGCTGTCCATTAACATAAGATCCTCATTTGATTATAGCAAAATCAGACAGCTCTGGGAATAATCAGCTCTATAGTCTAGGACCTCCATTTTTAATCATATGATGAGTCCACTAGCATGTAGCCGGAGACCTCCCCTCTCTCCTGCAAAGAATAATCAGAAACATGTTTATAATCTTATTGTTTCTGTTTCCAGCTAATATCTTACTTGTGGCGCATTAAAGTGGACCTCTCTCATAGGGAACTATCCTATAAGGCCATCACTGTAATAGCCGCTCCGCAAAGTAAAATTATTTTTTCCCCCATTCACTACACAATGATGAGATTAGCAAAGACATGTCCTGCTTCTCTTATGTGAAGCACCAGAATTCCTGGATCCTAAACAACCTGTAACATGTGTCCTTCCATTCTGCATAGGCAGGCCCTATTGGAGCTGTTTTTTGGCTGGGCCCCATACGGGGAGGCCGATTCATTAACAGCGGCAGGTGGCGACAGTTGAGCGACTGTAGCGGCATTTTCAGAGCGCCCGCTAGTAGTCGCTGTGCTTGGCCGTTGTTCGGTAGTTGATAGCGACTCAGTCGGTTTGCCGTAATGTTGAATATTGGGTGAGGAGTCGCTATTTGACAGGTTCCGCACTGTATGGGTCCGCATGATAGCGACTGGTCAGAGCGACTGGCTTCCACCATATTCATTAACAAATCACGCTCCAAATATTCTTGCGCTGTAAAACGCATGTTTAAACCCCAGAGCGCTGGCGGCGATGGGTTAAAAGTAGTTTTTTAACCCCCAAACCACCATATTTTTGGAAACCAAAAAAAACAAGTTTTTAAAATAATTTTGTAATATGAATACATTAATATCAGACCTGTAATATCAATTCTGTACATTTTTTTTTTTACCTTAACAAAATTATTTAAAATGGCAGAAGTGGTCACATAATTTTTCACATTTAAAAAAAAAAAATTCATAACAATTAATTATGAATATTTAAAGATTGTTCCATTGAAATGCATTGGAGAGCGCCAGGTAGTGAGAGGTCATACCTGTCGCTGTTCAAGGTCGCTCGCTGGCGCTGTGGGCTGAGGCTGGAATAATGATGAATGAGTGGCTATCTGGTGCTATCTCAGTCGCTAAGCAGGATCGGCTTGATAAATGTGTGATTGTGGTGGGGAGCCGGCGTTCTCGTGGCGGGGCCCGTCATTACCGGCCGCTCACCAGTCGCTACCTGTCACTGTCCCTTGTTAAATAAGGGCCTAAATGTTTGCATGTCTGTTCTGTCCTGTCGGCATTGTGTGATGCTTTCAATCAGGGTTTGATTATGTCATTCAGTGTATTATCAGGTAGAGCTGCTAATAATACGATCAATGCAGGTGCGGTGTTAGCAAAGGATTTTGACTATCCTGGGTTTTGGTCTTTGCCCCAGGGCACCCGTATCTGGGATTCCCCGCAGTGTGAAACCCCCTAGGTCGCCTGATCTCCCTTACCCTTCCCTGGTCCTACGGCACATGCGCAGCCCTCTCATTCAATCAGCATGCTCAGAGCCTCTTGGGCCCCTTTGTCCAGGAGCTTGTCTAATGCAAGCAGATCCACGTGTGCTGGTGGCTGCATCCCCCGTTATCCCTTAACAGGGAGCATGCCCGGACCGGCCATGCACAAATGCCTGGCATGGACACGCACCCTGTTAAAGGGATAGTGTTGATGCAGCCACTGCTCACGCATGCGCCGCTGGACCGGGAACAAAGGTGAGTTTTCTTGCTACCGGGGGGGTTTGACACAGCGGGACACCCCCGATCGGGAGCCCTGGGAGAGCGAATATGTCTACCTTGGAGTCTCATAGTCTCATGGGAGTGAACGGTAGCACCAGCTCAGTGCGACCGACTCACACCATATTCATCAAAAAAATAGCCTCACACAGCGACGGCGCTCAAAATCGGGTCGTTGTAGCCCAAAGCGCCAGAAGCTGTGTGATTAAAGTCTGTTTTTTAACATGTATCCACTAGTAACAAAGCGAAAACATATGGAATTACATTATTACATTGTAACATGAACACTTTAATACCAGACATGTAAGGACAATTCTGCATAAACATTTTCGAAAATGACTTTGAATAGGCCAGGAGAGGTGACACAATTATTTGATAATTTAAATAAAAACCCTGTTTAAAGAGAATAAAAGGATCGTTCATTGAAATGTATGGGAGAGTGACAGGTAGCGACAGGTAATACCAGGCGTTCTGGAAGCTAGAGCTCCGGCGCTATACAATGAGTCATCTGTGATGATGAATCGGTCGCTACGCGTTGCTGTTAGAGTCACTCACCAGATTCGCTTTGATAAATGTGGTATTGCGTATAGCGCCCGGCAGTCACCGTCCGCTACCTGTTGTTACCTGTTGCTATGGCTTGATGAATAAAGCCCTAACTGTTTACACACTAACCTAAAAGCCTGTTGAGGAATAGTTACTAACCATTTACCCACAGAGATCCATCCAAAGGTAGACCCAACAACGGCAGCTGTCGTACCCGATTGCCTGCTCCCACCCACACTGTAATTGTACCTATCAAATAGCTTCCCTCACTCCAGATCAAGGCTGCGATTGGCCACTGCGAACAGGTGAATGTTTGGGTTTAATTATATGCAGCTTTTTATTTTCTGCCCACATATACTCTTAAAATGGACCAACAATTGTAAGACTCCAGGCCTGTTAGATCAGCACATAAAGCAGCAAGAAAACGTCTTTATTTTTCAAGACTGCCAGTCACTTTTTCCTCCCTCTGGAGGCTGCTTTACAATGTAACAACCATTCTGAGCAGTGGGTGGTTGACACATTGTAATACCTTGTATTGCCCTGTAGCTGCCAGATGTCACAAATGTAAACCTCCAAGATAACATTTCCACCTCTTAAAAGTTACAAATTAAATCAATAGCCTCGATTCAATAAAGGTAGAAAATCCTGAAAATCAGGATGCCCAGCTGTGTGAAACCCCCCAGGTTGCACCATACACTTACCTTGCCTCCCGGGCCAACGGCGCATGCGCAAGCAGCGGCCACATCCCCGCTATTCCTCTAGCAGAGTGCGTGCCCGCGCCAGGCATTTGTGAATGCCAGTCGCGAGCACACTCCCTGTTAGAGGGAAGCGAGGGATGCGGGCAGTGAGCTTGCAGCAGTTGGCCTTAGACGAAAGTTTAGATGACGTGACGTATACGGCTCCGAGCGCGCTGATTGGACAGCGCATGCGTCGTAGGACCGGGAAGTGGTGAGTTAACTTTGGCAATCCGGGGGAAAGGACCAACATCCTGGGTTTTGGTCCACTTTAAAGAGGGAATCACAATCACAATATAACCACCTCCCCGCGCCCTGCCACGCTACCCTGGCACTGAGGCAAAACAGGGGGTTAAAAAGCAAAGAGGCCCTTACCTTATCCATGGGCCCCTGCTGCTTCTCCTTAGCCTGTGCGGAAAAGATGCAAAGTGGCCTCCCCAGTTCCATGTGTGATCCCCCCCAACTCATTTACTCTAATGTGCTTTACTTTCAAGATGGTGGCGCCCAGGATCCAGATAACCGGAGAAGCGGCGCGGGCCCCTGGATAAGGTAAGGGTTTTCTTTCTTTCTAACCCCCCCATCCTGCCTCAGGGCCAGGGTAGCATGGCAGGATGGGGGTTATATTGTGACTGAAATTCCACTTTAAGACTAATTTAATAGTTTAATATATATATATATATATATATATATGCATTACGTAAATAAATATATAAAGTAATTTATATATTAATATGTATATATGTATGAGTGTTTCATGCATTTTAAATGCATGTGTATTTTGTATTTTTGTGTATTCCTGACTCAGAGCTTGATTTGTGGGCACTTCTTTGCTTTTTTTGGTGCTGTTCCATAAGCATGCATTGAATGGCAGAGAGAATGAAAATGTTTGTTCCCGAAAGAGGAGCTACACCCCTCTTGAGCCTACAAGACTCTTGAAGGGGTTCCTTTCCTCCCTCCTTCCTCCTTTGCTCCACTGTTTTAAACCTTCCAGATCGTTTTTTCATTTTAAAACACTCAAGTACATTTCCTGCCATTTTATGGTATGTTATGGTTTTTGCTATGGTAGCTCAGGCTTCAGTGTCACAAAATATTGGTGCTGCTTATACAAGGAGGTGCACATTTGCGCTAACTATTGTGCACTTCCTAAATGAGTCATGAAGTGACGCTGTGCAAAAACCATTGGTGCTAAATGGCTTTTAATGATGCAGGGGATTCATAAATCAGGCTCATAGTTTTAGGTGATCAACAACCCACACTTACCTTCCAGGTAGTACATAAGATAATTAGGAAATGGAAATTAGGAAGTGGAAAGTATAGGTTATGGACAGCTACTATGTTATTAAAAAAAGTGCAAAATTTTATTTATAAATATTTCTTTATCTTTTGTTTATAATAAATCTTACTATTGTGTGAAAACTCTTTGTGCACTTTTAGGCTATTTTCACACCTTCCTGTTTGCGTTGGAGTCAAAATACTTCAATATGTCAAAAAATGGAAGAAAACGCAGCCCGTAAAAGAAATTGGGCTTTTTCACATCAACACAACTGCAACACAACTGCAACACAGCCCATAGAAGTTTGGTAAAAGGGCCATACTCACTGCCACCTCCAGGTCCATCGCCACTAGTCTGCAGCCGCTGACACTGACTCCCAACCTCCGGTCTGGCACCTGCTGTAGCCACCTTTTTTGGTTCCTTCCACTGGATCTTTGTTGGAGCAGAGGACTGAAGGACCCCAAAGAGGTAGCTATTGCAAGCAGTGGACTAGAGGAAGATGCTTGGATCTTGGGTCTTGTCGAGGAGCCCAAAACTCCCTTTATTCACCACTGCTTTCTCTTCCAACTTTTGCCACCACCACCCAATCCAGGTGCCCACTCTGCCAATGCTTTTGCTCCAAGGGCACTGGAAACAATGGTGCAGTGCAGGGCGGTATGTAGTGCTGTCACTGCACCGCACTGCAACCCAACGGAGGCACAACACGGAGGCTCAATATGGTGGAAAGGCATGTGAACCTAGTCTTAGGCCGTGTTCACACCATGGCTATGTGTGGTGTGGCTATGCAATAGTGGTGCGATTTCTATTGCACCACAGCAGATTTTGTGAGCAGTAGCCATTTAATGGAGGATGATCACAGCAGTATCATTTCCAAAGCGTGTTGTGCATGACTTTTGCAGGGTGATCGCAATCACACCACAGTCGCCACTTATATAAATGGACCCCTAAGTAACTATAATTGAAGTTGATTGAAGATTGATCAGAATCAACCCGCTATTACCATGTATCGGCCTGGTGTGAGTGGGCCTGAATGGTTTACAATTGAGAGTGGCCACATCCCCAGACACAGGTGCGCTCCGCTCCCCAGCCTATCTGAATGGTTGGAAGCAGGAACCCCCACAGCCCAGAGATGGCCGGATTGGGCTGCCAATCTTTAGATCGGTGAGGGAACCAACGGAAAAGGTGCATTTTGCGGTGACCGTCGGGTATCACACAGCAGAGCATTCTAATTTGGGATGCCCCAGGGGAAGGCCATTGGCTGTCCGTGTTGGGTTCATGTCACATGAACTACTGCACACCCCCTCCATTGCAGTGAATGGAGAGGAGCATGCCATAATTCATGTGAAGTGCCCCACATGACACAGCGTTGTCATGAGACGACTAGCAACGATAGTCTACGGGGTAATGAAAGTTAAGTATAGCAGTTTTTTATATTGTGTCAAAAGTATGACTTTAATAGAACTGATAGACTTAGGGCCTTATTCATGAAGGGATAGCGTCAGGTAGTGCCTTGTAAATGAGAGGTAGTGACAGCTAGTGACAGGTGAATGCCGGACATGGCATTCAATTACACATTTATCAAGCAGAATCTGTATAGCGACGGGGATAATGCCATATAGCGTCCGATTCATCATTATCCCAGCCTCAGCGTACAGCGCCGCCGTTCCACCTTGCAGAGCACCAGGTATTACCTCTCACTACCTGAAGCTCTCCCATACATTTCAATGGACATTCTTTTATTTCTCTTTAAACAGGGTATTTGTTTTCTTATTATTTTTTTTTTTTGTATTCTCAAATAATGTTGGGATCTTTCCTGGTTTTGGAAAAGCCATTTTTTCATGTTTTTTTTAACATTTTATATATTTATGCAGAATTGATATTACAGGTCTGGCATAAATGTGTTTATGTTACAATGTTATAACAATGTAATCCAAGGTTTCGCTTTGTTACTGGTGGATACATGTTAAAAAAAAGACTTTAATCACAGCCTCTGGCACTCTGGCCTTCAGAGAAGCATTTTTGAGAGCTGGAGGTGTGTGAGGCTGTTTTTTTGATGAATATGCTTTAAATCGGTCGCACTGACCAGTCACTAACATGCGCTCCTATACAGCGCTGTACTGGTCATATAGCGACTCCTCACAATGTATTCATCATTGCTGCACAGCGACTGAGTCACTATAAACTAGCGACCCACAGGCGAGCACAGCGACTACTAGCGGGCGCTCTGAAGTGCTTGCTACAGACGCTCATCTGTCGCTACCTGGCGTTAGTGATGAATCCGCCTGCCCTTCTACAGCAAAGGCAACACAGAGACACGAGTCAAGTCCAATCCCCGCCCAATCTTTTCTGATTGGACTGCAATGTGAGTATGTATAATAAATGCAGTGGGCGTTCAGCACAGAAGGTAATGCCCTGTGCTCACAGCTAGGGGGCACCCAATACTCTCTTCTGAAGAGAGGTTCAGAGATTGCAGTGCCAAAACGATGAGGCTGATTCACTACTAACGCCAAGTATTGCCATATGAGCGTCTTAGAGCGACCGCTAGTAGATGCTGTAAGCGGGTATCGGGCGCTGGCCTAGCGTCTTGGTCGCTCTAGTAACCTGGCTGGCATTGATGAATGTGATGTGTGTTGGGCGCTCTAACAACAGCACAGCGCTGCAGTGAGCGTCAGGTAGCGCCAGCTCAGTGCGCCCATCACTCGAAGCACACACCATATTTAACAAAAAACTACACACACACAGCGTTGGCGCTCTAAAGTTGGGCTGTAGCATAAAGCGCCAGACGCTGTGTGATCAAAGTCTGTTTTTGAACACATATCCACCAGTAACAAAGTGAAAACACATGGAATGACATTGTTTTAACACTGGGACAATAATACTTTAGTGCCAGACCTGTAATGACAATTCTGCATAAATGCTAAAATATAAAAGCTTAAAAAAATGTATAAAAGTGTTTGTTTGCAGCCAGGAGAGGTCACACGATTTGAGCAAAAAAATATATATATTTTATTGCCAAACACGCTATTTATACACAACTAATGAAACCCCATTGAAATGTATGGGAGAGCGACACTGAGCGACAGGTACTACATGGCGCTCCTGGGCCAAGAGCTGCCTGTAATATTACGTGTGATGCTACATGGCGCTGTTTTAGGCGCTCACCAGATTCCCTTTCTTAAATGTGGTTTTGAGTACAGCACTCGGCGTTCACCAGACGCTGCCTGCCGCTGCCGACTTCTACTCCCTCTACTTTTGCTACCCACACACAGGCAACCTTGTCCCAAAGTATACACTCGCTAGACCTTCATTCGCTCGTTGACTATTTGAAACCTCTGCATGCTCTCTCTCTCACTGACACAGACTCTGCAGCCTTGTACTACCACAACACTTTAGCTTCAGCCCTGGACTCTCCTGCTCCAAGCACCCACAACCACCCTCAACATGCTAACAAACAACCATGGCTGAACATTAATATCATTAAACTGAAATGGCATTCCCGAGTCACTGAACAGTGCTGGCGGAAATTAAAATCCAATGAGGCTTTCCTTCTAAACAAACAAGCCCTTCAGGAGCTGCTCTTTTATCAGCTAAACAAGCGTACTTTACCTTTCTCCTATCTATACAGGCCCAGGATCCCAAACTGTTTAAAACGTTTAACTTTCTGTTTCATCCGCAACCTCCTCCTCCCACCTCCTCCCACCTCCTCCCACCTCCCAAATAACAGCTGAGTAGATTGCCACATTCTTCACTGAAAAAATTGACAGCCTTTTTGCTGATTAACTCCTCTATCTACTTCACCTCACATGACTCCCCCTCTAATGACTTTCCTAACCCATTTGACTTATCTACAAATCCCACTTCACCCCATTCCTTCCCACCTTATTCCACAACTGGCCTCATCCCTTACACCGGCTCTTACATCACTATTGAACCTCTCTCTTTCATCTGGCACCTTCCCTTCACTTTTCAAACACACGGTCATAACCCCAATCCTCAAAAAATCATCTCTGGACCCGTTGGCCCTCACCAGTAACCAACCTATCTCCCTGCTTCCTTTTTCATCCAAACATCTGGGACAACACTTCTGGCATTGATTCACAGCCTCCTTTTCCTTCACTTTCATATGTGTTTGTGTATTTTTTGTGAGTTTTTGCAGCCATTAACGGGATTTTCGTATGTTTTTTCATGTGTATGTGCGTTTACGTTAACACGAATAAGCATATTCGATTATCGTATTTTTTGGCGTAAATAGTTCGCTTTCTCTGGAATGTTACGTTATTGGTATGGGCTTGCGCATGATTCAGAGCTTTGATTGTTGATTCGAACATGGCCAATAAAACGAGGATGTTTCCGCCAAACTTACGGGGTGTATTTTCTTGTGAAAGTTTGCTGTCGTGTGAGTTGCAGTGTGATAGAGGCAGATTACGTGGAAGAACATGAGCGGGTGCAGCAACTGACAGCTGCTGCTCATAGGCTAGTGGGCGAAATTGAGGAGCTTGCAGCTTCATTGGGGACCACCGAGGACTAGAATTCTGGGAGTCTGCCACTTTTTTGTAAATTGTTTTTTCATAAATGTTTGATACAATTTAATATTAAAAAAAAATAAGAATTTTAATTAAAAAAAATATTATATATACAATTACAAAATAAAAAATCCACTTTTAATCATTTTTTTACATCTTTACAATGTTTATGATGTCTATTCTACGTTGGAAGGTGCGTTGAAAAACGCTGAAAAACGGTAGTAGACAAGGATTACAAAGCAACGTAAAAGAAAGCCTCGTCCTCTAGCGTACGCTACAAGAGACGTACACAGTCATTCACGATGGCGTACGCAGCTACGAAAACTAAACGGAACGCTCCACATGGCAGCTATGCATCATGTGGGAAAATGTGAAAAATACACATTTCGAGACAAAAACAAGATGGTTTTGAGAAGGCTCTGAAACAGCCCTTATATCTCTGCTAACTCCTTACTAGATCCTCTTCAATCTGGATTCTGCTCCGACCACTCTACTGAAACCACCCTTACCAAAGTAACAAACGATCTATTAACAGCAAAATTGAAGGCCACTATTCTATCCCTATCATCCTAAACCTATCCTCGGCTTTCAACAATGTTGACCACCCTCTTCTACTCCAAATTCTGACTTATCTGGGAATTCAAGACTCACTTTCATGGTTCTGTTCTTGGACCTCTTCTTTTCTCAGTCTACACCTCTGGTCTTGGACAACTCATAAACCTGTTTGGCTTCCAACACCACTTCTATGCAAACAACGCTCAAATCTACCTCTCTAGCCCTTCTCTCCTATTCCGTGTTCCTGACCGTCTGACAGCTATCTCATCATTCATGTCATCTCGCTCCCTCAAACTAAACATGGACAAGTTTGTTGTTTTCCTAACATTATCCTCTCCTACTGCCTCCACACCAACTATATCTGTCAATGATCTCACAATTACTGCAACTCCCCAAGCACGATGTCTTGGTGTTACTGGACTCCTCTCTCAGTCACACCTCACATTCAATCACTAGCCAGCTCCGTCAACTCAAAAACATCTCCCGCATCTGCCCCTTTCTCTCACCTGATACCACCAAAATCCTAGTGCATGCCCTGATCATCTCCCGACTAGATTGCTGCAACACTCTCCTTTGTGGTCTACCAACAAACAGTCTATTCTCAGCTCTGCTGCTCGACTCATTCATCTCTCCTCTTACCTCTCTAGTGCTGCTCTTCTATGTCAGTCCTTCCACTGGCTGCCAATATCTGAGAGAATATCTGAGATAATTCAATTTAAAATACTCTCTCTCTACACTCAGAACCTGCCTACATTTCATTTCTTTTCAACAAATACCAACCCAGATGCAATCTCCGCTCTGCCCAGGACCTTCTCCTGTCCTCAACCCTAATGACCTCCTCCCACTGCCACATCCAGGACTTCACATGTGCCGGACCATTATTCTGGAATATCACTTGGGCTAAATAAAAGCCATTTTAGATCGCTTGCCATCATGCTAAGTATATACTACCTGTGACCTACCTGTTGTCTTCACCCTTATCTTTTAGAATGTACGCCCACAAGGGCAGGGCCATCTCTCCTAGTGTATTTCAGTTTGACTGACTGATGTATGTGCGCTTTTCTGTCATGCCATGGAAGATGATGGCACTTTGTAAGTAAATAATATGGTGCAAGATGGTTAGCATAGAAGTAGACTTGCATGGAAGGCAATGCACCAAAAGATCTTTCCCCACCATCGTGTAACTAAAATGGCAGTAGTAGCCCTGTTGTAATGATTGAGAGTGCTGAATGGCACTTGAAAGGGAATTCCAAGGAAGGTGAGAAGCACTTGAGAAATCCTAGATTGAGAAAAGAGAAGAAAAGAAGGTTGGCCCCTGAACTCTTTCAGCATGAAGGCTGTTAGAGGTTGGTCAATCCAAAAAACTCTCCTGATCCCTTGAAGGTCAATCCAGGGCACTCAGGGTAGAGGTTCTTCCCAGGGAACCCTGGTTCATGTGGTTCTAACATCCCCGGCACTCTAGGGAATAATTGAGTGCCTGGGAACAGCAAAGTCAGCCATTTCTAGGCCCTGGAAAAGTCCTTTGACCTCCTTGTCCAACTCCAGTTGCGTAAAACTTATCAGGTCCCAGGAATTGTATCCCCTGGCATCTACATGTGCCCCCTGGAGCCTCCTACCTGAGATGGGGATGCCCCTGTAAAACTAAGAGAAAAACATGTTTTTGGTCCACTCTAGAAATCTCTTGGAATCACACATAATCTCACTTCATTCCTGTGGTGCATGCGCGCAGTGTTGCAGTGTTGCTTGTTCCATTCAGTTTACCTTACCACACTAAGCTTAGTGCAGCAATGAAAATTTGAAAGAAGCAAATGCCACCAGCCACATTGCCGCTCCCACTTCCAGCTGTGGGCGTGCTCATGTCAGCCATTCAGAAAGGTCGAGCACAGGTGCGTGCCTAGCTAATGGTATGCTGGGCATCCGATGTGGGCTCATAGAAGAGGTGAGTGGATCAGACAATTCAGGGGGTTTTACACAGCCAGGCATTCCAATTTAAGAGGTACACCAACCCCCAAAAGAGCCTTATAGACTCAAGGGGGTGACACCCATGTAGAGATGCCCCTTTGTGTGAAACCCCTGGTTCACTTTTACCTCTCCAGCCATCCCACAGCACAGGTGGAGTTACTCTAGTATCAGATTTAGCCAGCAATGATTGTGTATGGTCGCCTTGTGCCCCACTGTGTGAAACCCCCCCATATCACCCAATTTAATTCACCTCTTCCCAGTCCTAGGGTGCATGCGCGGTCACTCGTCCAATCAGCGTGCCAGGAGCCACTGATGTCACGCCATCTAAGACGGCGTCTAAGGCCAGCGGCTCAGAGCACACTGGTGGCCGCATCCCCCACTTCCTTTTAACAGGGATCGTGCCTGCGTCATCCATTCCCAAATAGCGGGATACGGCTTGCGCCATTGGACCGGGAATGAAGGTAAGTGAACGGGGCAACCTGGGGGGTTTCCCGATCCCGATTTTGGATGCCCTGGGAGCAGGGCCGGATTAAGTGTGATGGAGGCCCCTGGGCACAAAATCTGGTGGAGGCCCCAGATATAGTATTTTTTTCCCAATTAACTGATTGGTGGTTGTCTGGCACCCACATACTTACTAGAACATCAGATGGAGTTCCTTGTGCCACCCTTGTGCGGGTGCGTGCTGCTCGGGAACTCCTGCTTTGCCATTCTGGGTGGGGGAGGGGTAGTGTAGTCACCCGGCTGGTCCAGCAGAAAACAGTTCCCTGCATTGAGCTGCCAGTGGCTGTGCTTGATAGCTTATGAGTGGCCGCCGACTGACAGTTCTGCATGCACCCATCACTGTAGCGTTGAGGACGACGGCTTTGCTGCTCTAGACTCTCCGTCCTGCCCTGTTGCAGGTTTGCAAAAACAGAGGCTTGCCCAGGCATGGGGGGCCCCCACTGCCATGATAGCTTTGTTGCTGGCCCTGCGTCCCATCAGATCAAAGACTGATAAGCCTCCTGGACCAGACCATAGCCCAAAAGTTGAGGCCCCCTTTGCAGGGCAAGTGGTGGAGGCCCCGGGGCTTGCGCCCCCCGGATCAGAAATATGAGCAGATCATTGAATTGCTTCATTACAATGTGAATAGGGATTGAGTATTTAAAGGGAATGATTTGGTTGAGAATGTTTGTTGACATAAACATGTTCTCTAATGACTACTTTATATACAAAATAGCAGGCACAGCTTTTAATATTGATAACTGAGCGTGCTGCCCGACCAGTCAAGCTACTAGAACATGGGCCAAACCAAATTGACAAGGGTCATAAGAAACTCCCTTAAACAGCCCTCTGCACTAACAGCACTTTTGTGTATTGGGTTTGCATTGGGGGGTCTCCTCCCCTGCTTTATTTAGTGAATATAGCCTCCTTATCTAGCATTGGCACTTTAGATTTGATTGATTGCACAGGTTTATGGTTTTGATGAATTATTTGTAGTGATTACCTTTTTATACTTGTAATTTTTGCACAAAGTGGAGTAATTGAACACTCACTTGAGTAATTAGAAATATATAGGAGAAGTATGTGTGTGTATATATATATATATATATATATATATAGCATTTTTTTTTTTTTTTTTCTTGGGCTATTTGTGGAGCTATTTAATACTGATTTCTATTTGTACTTTTTGATACCTTGTGGTCTTCTATAATATGGATTGCATATGAGATGAAGTATTTTAGCATCACAGGAATAGTGGATTAATTGATTTTAACAGTGTCTTTGTGTTGCTTGTGTGTTTTTATTTTTGCTCTAGTGTAACACGGGATAAAATATTATTGTTTTATGGTATTTGTGGAGTTGTGCCCTTTTCTTATGACCCTTGTCAATTTGGTTTGGTCCATGTTGTCTGATGACCGTTTCAGGTTCCCGATGTCCATAGTGAGGATCGGGCGAGTAGTGACCCGCACAGGGTGTCCCTCGCTGTGTTGGAGGCTCCGGTAGCAACAAGTGGGCGTGGCCGCTCCTGTCCTGGGGCAGAACCCTAAGCACCTAAGCCGCGGCTCGGCGCTGATTGGCCGTCGCTAGGTGACGTCTCTGGCAGTCACATGACCGGAGTTAAATGCCTGGCGCTGAAGCTTGGAGCAGCAGACAGACAATCAGGCGAGATCGGCGGCGGCTTCTCCCTCCTGCAGCTGCTGGCGAGTCCCGAGGATGGTGCTGAGTCCCCCGAGCCATTGCTGATCTGCGATCCCCGCCCCGGCCCGGCCTCCCCGTTATCTCCGCCTCGTCCAGGATGACCGGAGTGTTTGACAGCCTGGCGTCAGACATGCACAACACCCACATGAACGGCAACAGCTACCACAGCCTGCACAAATCGCAGGAGTCCCCCACCCTGCCCGTGTCCACCGCCACCGACAGCAGCTACTACACCAACCAGCAGCAGCAGCAGCACTGCGGGGGATCGCCCTATGCCCAGCTCGGCTCCTACTCCTTCCACACCGCCGCCATCAACGGCATCTCCTACTCCGCCAAGTCCTACGACCTGGCCTACAACGGCTCGTACAGCTCCTATGGAGCCTACGGGAGCAGCCCGTCCCCTCCGCACAACGAGCAAGGTGAGCCGATCTGCCCGCGATCACATCGCCCGATCTGTAAATACACTGCCTTGCCTGTGCCCCTATACGGGCAACCCTGACCCTTATCCTATCCTGTGTGTGACCCCCTGCCCCCCCCCACCATCCTGTGTGTGCCATCCAGACTCCGACCCTATCCTGTCTGTGCCACCCTGACTCCGACCCTATCCTCTGTGTGTGCCCCCTTGCCCCCCCCCACCATCCTGTGTGTGCCACCCAAACTCCGACCCTATCCTGTGTGTGCCACCCTGACTCCGACCCTATCCTCTGTGTGTGCCCCCCTGCCCCCCCACCATCCTGTGTGTGCCACCCAAACTCCGACCCTATCCTGTGTGTGCCACCCTGACTCCGACCCTATCCTCTGTGTGCCACCCTGACCCCCTCCCATTCTGTGTGTGCCACCCTGCCCCCCATCCTGTGTGCCACCCTGACTCTGACCCTATCCTATGTGTGCCGCCCTGGCTCCCACCCTATCCTGTGTGTGCCACCCTGACCCCCTCCCATTCTGTGTGTGCCACCCTGACTCCGACCCTATCCTGTGTGTGCCACTATGACCCTCCATCCTGTGTGTGCCACTATGACCCTCCATCCTGTGTGTGCCACCTTAACTCCGACCCTATCCTGTGTGTGCGACCCTGCCCCCCATCATGTGTGTGCCACCCTGACTCCGACCCTATCCTCTGTGTGCCACTATGACCCTCCCATCCTGAGTCACCCTGACTCTGACCCTATCCTGTGTCTGTCACCCTGACTCTGAGCCTATCTTGTGTGTGCCACCCTAACCTCTATGGGCAACCCTGACCCCAACCCTATCATATATGTGCCAGCCTGACCCCACCCTATTCTTAGTGTGCAATCCGGACTCCCACCCTATTCTGTGTGTGCCACCCTGACTCCAACCCTTTCCTGCGTGTGCCACCCTAACTCCGATACTATCTTGTTTGCCACCCTGGCCATCTTCCTGTGTGTGCCAGGATAACTCTAACCCTATCCTGTGTGTACCACCATGACTCCCGCCCTGTTTTGTGTGTGGCACCCTATCTCTGACCTTTTCATGTGTGTTCCACTCTGACTCGGACCCTATGCTGTGTGCCTTGACCATATCTTCCACGCTCCAGCCTAAATAAAACCATTTTGTTCCACCGTGATAGTTAATGCTTTTGCGCCAACCTGACGCCCAACTCTGCCCTGGATTTATTACTCTGCCCTCCATACTACTCTGCACCCCCAACAGCATTCTGTGTGTTAGTCTGACCCCTAAAACGCTAATCATATCTTCTAGTCGCCATCCTGACACCCGAGCGTAATCCCTGACCTGATCTGATACTTTGTGCCACATGTGCCCCCTCCAAACAGACACCCTGTGTGCTGCCCTGTCATGCCCTAGCCACCCCGCCCCAATTTCATAATTGTGCCCCATCCTTTGGGGTATCCTGCCCTGGCCTGTACCTGCCCACCCTGAGTAAGCCACCCCGAAGTTTTAATTTGCCCTGACCCCACTGTCCTTGTGTGTAACCCTATTTATTCCACTTGAACCCAAATCATTGTGTGCCAGCTGGATTTCCCTCTACATGCCACCCTAACCCTACCCTGTGTATTACAGAAAAGGAGGACTGCGAACCTGAGGTCAGAATAGTGAACGGAAAGCCCAAGAAAGTGCGAAAACCCCGAACCATCTACTCCAGCTTCCAACTGGCCGCTCTGCAGAGGAGGTTCCAGAAGACCCAGTACCTGGCCCTGCCCGAGCGGGCCGAGCTGGCCGCCAGCCTGGGCCTCACCCAGACACAGGTCAGTGCATATACCGGACATAATGATCTGTAAATGATGTAGCATAATAACTCAAGTTATTAAAGTCTCTCTTTTTCTCAGAGAAGTTTTTCAAAATTTTGCCAATGGTCCATGTGTCCTTATTTACTATAACCAGATATAACAGGCCCTGGATGAATAAAAAAATATATATATATATATATATATATATTTATCATAAAACTATAGTACAGTTTAAAATGACATGCCCTTCTTTTACTAATATCCCCTTTCTATATGGAAATGTAATGTATCTACTAATGCACAAGAAGGGATATATATACGATACATATGTATCCATATAAAAGCTGCAAAAGAATTGTATAGCACACCTTTGTTAATACGTATTCAATTTATACTGTTGGGTTATAGCAGTATAGGCATTCCCATATAATTAGTAATAAACTACATATGAGATAAGGGTTTATTTTTTTTGGATGATTTATGCAAAATTATATAGAGATAGAGCACGGGCCTAATACTTGTACATGTGCATGTAGCACAGAGAAAGTATCCGGTGTATGTGTATATATATCATTCAACAAGAGGTGCACTTGATTTGTATTTTATGCATAATTGCGATTACTAGGAATTATCTCTCTTGTGTAAAAATAGATAATGGTATTTAGCATCCATGATATAGCTGGTATGTATGTAGCTGGCCTGTGTTCTATGATTTATATTATTGACGCATACAATATAAAAATATAAATGTAAGGAGAACACAGTCCTAGAACAATGGATAAAGTGGTGCATTTAATGCATATTTAGGATTAGTAGGATTTCTCTCGATAGATATAGACTTGATTAACTCTTTTTATGCAAATATACATTTATTAGGATTTATCTCTATAGATATATAGAACAATAAATAAATGATTGTATATAGCATCCTGTAGAGCAGGCACTTGATCTTAGTTGCTTATTTAGGACTATTAGTATTTCCCCCCGTAGATTATTAGGATTTATTTTGCATAATATATACTTGATCGGTGTTTATGCATATTTACAATATGCATTTATCTAGATAGATAAATGG
The DNA here is from genome assembly GCA_027917425.1 of Gastrophryne carolinensis. Lineage (NCBI taxonomy): Eukaryota > Metazoa > Chordata > Amphibia > Anura > Microhylidae > Gastrophryne > Gastrophryne carolinensis. The sequence goes on along the minus strand of CM051240.1, from coordinate 228,953,039 downwards.
ATAGATCATTGTATATAGCATACTGTACTTTTAATGCATATTTACAATTATTAGGATTTCTCTATATAGATTAATATCCAGCAAATTAGGTAACTGACCTGTGTGCGCTGCCTTCAGCACTTCATTGTAATATACTTGCAATGCCTGTCTATAGTTTTATTCACACTCAAGTGTTCTTGTTCCATTGTTAGAAGGATACTACTGAGAAAAAAAGGCATTCGATTTTCCATTAGCTGTGTTCTATTGGAATTACATAGGATGGGGAGGAGATTGTCGCAACAGATCCTTTAGATTGTAAACTCATAAAGACAGGACCCTCTTCCCTAATGTATTCTGGCATCTATGTGTTTATTTACTCTTCTATAATCTGACTCATACTATTGTGTTTATTATATGCATTGTTATATTATAAGTATGTGACTTGGGTTACTCTGAAATTTCTACCGTGTACCGCACTATGGACTATGATGGCGCTTTATAAATAAATAATATAATAGTTATATAGCACTCCTTTATTATATCATATTTGTAATACATGTATGGAGTGGTCTGCGATCTTCATCATAAAGTGTTTTTTAACTTTTATAATGACATAGGAGGTGGAGGCTGTTCTTTTTTTTTTAGTGGGGTAGGTCTGCGGAGATCGACTGTCGGATATATCGATGTTAATATTAATTAATATATATATATATATATATATATATATATATATTGATTCATAGTATTTTCATGATTTTTTTTCTCGGCAGGTGAAGATCTGGTTTCAGAACCGTCGATCTAAGTTCAAGAAGTTGTGGAAGAGCGGCGAGCTGCCGACAGATCAGCGCCCCGGGGGTCCAGAATCTCCCGGCTGCCCTTCGCCGCCCTCTTCGGGGGTTTCATGGGACTTCGGAGCTCATCAGAGGCTGCAGGCGCCCGGCAGTGGCCCCAATAACATGCAGGCGCCCAACTCCAGCCCCAGCGCTTTTCTGGGCAATTATTCCTGGTACCAATCGTCCAATCACGCCACACACCTCCAGACCAGCCCGATCCTGCAGCAGCCCCAACACCATCTGCACCATCATCACAGCAATACAGCAGTCACAGCAGGGACTATCTTCTAGAGACCACCCCCGCGGTCGGGGTGGATATGACAGACTAACAGAGCCGGGGTGAACCCCCCCCACCTGAACTCAGTTTTCTGTGTCACTGATCAGAGGTGGCCTCAGGTTCAATCATTAACCTGACTGGTGATGTGATCAATCCTCTGTGGAATCCTGACCTCCAACCAATCAGCTGGCCCTCAGCTGCCACCCAAGGTTGAACTGGGTCCCTTGACATTAGACTCTGCCCAGGGAACCTGCTGCATAGCGACCCCACCGTTTTTTGTTCCTCACGTCTTAATACAATTTGATCAACCCTGTCTTACAACTACTTCACTAGATCAATTGTTTACTCTGTACAATATGGTTGTACAATCTTTTTTTGCAATGTACTATAAGGGTATATGTATTTGAATATAACTGAACAAACTGGCAGGGCACCGATACTATGGTATTATTTGATCGTACAAAGATCGCATTTTAAGATGCTTGGAGAATTCTATTCAAACGAAACAGTTGTCATTAAAGGGTTAAACTCATGCTGCTAAATCATCCCCAAGACAATCAAAGGCTTTCTAATTTATGGGCAATCTTTTTGTAATCATTTGAGTTGACTGAAGGTCACTGATGCCCAAATATGTAGTGACTCAATCGTTCAATTTGCAGATTTGTTAAATAGATTGATGGCATCCAACAAAAGTAAACAAATAAAAATTGGCAGACACTTAGAACAATGATTAACAACCATATAAACATGACCAAACCTAATCAGAGTTTGGTCGATTTGGAAATTTCAATTTTTATTAAACTAAAGTATGTGAATTGGTCGGATTAATTCAGGACTGATCAGGTAGTTGATTTTTCATGGAAAAAAATACATATAAAGATATTTTTTCATTTCTTAAAATCTAATTTTCATGCCATACTAAAATACACCTTTTTATTATTTATTTTATCCAGGCTGGACATACACCTTGTGATATTTTTTCATTCATCCAAACCTTACAATTTATTCGATCTGTAAAGGATTTCTGTATTTTCTACTCAACTACAAACTATGATTTTAACATTTAGTTATGTAATTTGGTTTTGATCCAGCTTAGATGGAAAATATTGTCAGGCATATACAAGGAAAAAAGGGCATGATTTATCAAGCTATATCTGCCAGACTAGGCCACACCAGTAAAAATTAGAGCAGTGCCAAACATAATTTATATATTTTTTTCTGCATTGTGATGTACGCTGTTTTAGTAAATGTGTTTCTTGCAGTGCAGCAACATGCAAAACAAGTAAAAAAATATAAAGATTACAATTTGCACTACTCTAATTTGCATAAATGTGGCAACATTTGGCAGATAGTGCTTGATAAATAAGGCCCAAAGTCTAATCCTGGTTTGTTTGATCATTCGATCATTGGAAATCAATTTAATTATTCTAATTCAATTCGAAGGGGCACATATAGGTGCATGTTATGTCCTATTAAGATTTGTTTCAATTAAATGGTTGTAAGGAAAAGCTATTCCATCCAGCTGAATGTTTTGTAAATATTGAGCAAATCTCCACGATTCAAAACTTTTATGGCATAAAAGTTCTTCATCGTCCAGCCGATCAAACTGAATCAAACTGAAAATTATTGATAGTTACATCTGATTTTTTCTTTATTTTGTCATCAAGCCAAAATATATTTTGTGCAGATTGTTAGATTCATGTCTGGAAATCAAATCATGATCCTAGCAGTAGGCACCATTAATTGATCCCTTTTTGATAGTCCAGCCGATCAAATCGAACCAAATAGAAAATGATTGAAAATTACATTTCCTTTTATTCGTCAAGCCAAAATTTTATATTTTGCTCGATCAGAATATCTATTCACCTCTGCAAATGAAACCATGATAGCTGCAGTAGGCATCCTGAATTGAACCCGTATTAATGGTCCAGACGATCAAATTGTACTAAACTGAAAACTTATTGATAGTTTGGTGTCTTTCCAAATAATTTTTTTTTTTACCAAAAAATACATAATATTCTATTCAATTCGAATATCTATGAAATCTGCAAATTAAACCATAGCATTGCGAGCAGTAGGCGTCATTTTTTGGGATGGTCCAGTCGTCCAATTTGAATCAAACTGGAAATGGTTAATAATACAATGTGAATGTTAATATTTATATCGGATTATTCTAGGACGGAAAGGTTTTACTAGTATTTTAAATAATGTGATTGGAATTGCAGAAATGAAGTAAATAAGTAACAAAAAATGTAGTTTTAATTTGGAGAAACATTTACAATGTGTATTGAGAGAGAGGAGGAGAGAGATAGTATAATTATATAAATATATATATAATTATACTATATTAATATGATATATATATATATATATATATATATATATATATATATATATATATTTATATCTATATAACATATGTTATTGATATATATATATATATATATATATATATATATATATATATATATATATTTAATGTCTATTCCTATCACATTAAAGCAAGTTAAAAGATACAGTTTGTGAACTAGAAATCTGTCACTGCCAGAAATGAATGTTAAAGCAATGCCTAGGTCTAGATATTTAAACAGTACTAATAATAATAATAATAATGATGATAAATAATACATCCTATATTTCTGTTGCCAAATGTAAGGAGGAGGATTCGATCACATCACCAGTGCAGTTTTAAATCTTCATTTTGGACTCGGTGCCTTTTTGGATGACCTCATTTTTATCGGGAAAGATACTTTTTATATGTAGATATAAAGGAAAGCCCTGATTAAATTATCTTTTTTAATGATTTAAAAACAAAATAATAATAATAATGCAGGGCCGATCTGCCCGGATTCGCTGTAAAATAGATTTGTGTACAGTTTTTCCTTTGTAATTTTTGGACATTTTACTACCTGATCTGACATTCCCATGTCCTGCGTATTTTTTTTATTTTATTTTTTTTTTTTCATGTATACCATGCTACTGATTTCACGAACAAAGGTTTATTTATTTTGGATACGGTTTATCCATGTTGTCATGTGTTTCTTTTCTTTTATGAAGAGGCTATTTAAAATAAAATATTGTTTGGATGTAAGGATACGGTGCGTGGTGTGATTGTGTCAAGGCAGCAGCTGGGAGAAGGTTAACGGGTGATTGATATTCCTCCGCTAGAATCTGAGGTCTGAGCGGTGGGCGTGGTTGGTCATGAATCAATCCGCCAGGGCTCCGGCTGCCAGACTCGGCCACGCCCACCCCCGCAGAGCTGGCGCCGGACTACACTTGCGGTCTGGTACTGTCTGCGGATGACGTCACGGGTCCGGCCCCTTCACAGCCGCGGGCGGCGGGACGGGAGCCGGTTTGTCTTGCTGAGCGGCTTATTTATGGCGCTGGCAAAGGGGGTCTCCCGTCTGAGCTCCGGCTGCCGGGACTCTTTAGCCTTAAGCTTTCCCTAATCCCCGTTAAAACTACTTGTGAGATTAGTTACACCGCTTCCGGCATTGTCTGCTCACCCTGACAGGTCAGCACTGTACATGTGTCACAGGAGCTTGCAATCTAATACTAACATACATGACAGATCAGCATTGTACATGTGTCACAGGGGCTTGCAATCTATTACTAACATATATGACATGTCAGCATTGTACATGTGTCACTGGAGCTTGCAATCTATGACTAACATACATGACAGATCAGCATTGTACATGTGTCACAGGAGCTTGCAATCTATTACTAACATACATGACAGGTCAGCATTGTACATGTGTCACAGGAGCTTGCAATCTATGACTAACATACATGACAGGTCAGCACTGTACATGTGTCACAGGAGCTTGCAATCTAATACTAACATACATGACAGATCAGCATTGTACATGTGTCACAGGGGCTTGCAATCTATTACTAACATACATGACAGGTCAGCATTGTACATGTGTCACAGGAGCTTGCAATCTAATACGAACATACATGACAGGTCAGCATTGTACATGTGTCACAGGAGCTTGCAATCTATGACTAACATACATGACAGGTCAGCATTGTACATGTGTCACAGGAGCTTGCAATCTATTACTAACATACATGAGAGGCCGACATTGTACATGTGTCACAGGAGCTTGCAATCTATTACTAACATACATGACAGGTCAGCATTGTGCATGTGTCACAAGAGCTTGCAATGTATTACTAACATACATGACAGGTCAGCATTGTACATGTGTCACAGAAGCTTACAATCTAATACGAACATACATGACAGGTCAGCATTGTGCATGTGTCACAAGAGCTTGCAATCTATTACTAACATACATGACAGGTCAGCATTGTACATGTGTCACAGGAGCTTGCAATCTAATACGAACATACATGACAGGTCAGCATTGTACATGTGTCACAGGAGCTTGTAATCTATTACTAACATACATGACAGGTCAGCATTGTACATGTGTCACAGGAGCTTGCAATCTATTACTAACATACATGACAGGTCAGCATTGTACATGTGTCACAGGAGCTTGCAATCTATTACTAACATACATGACAGGTCAGCATTGTACATGTGTCACAGGAGCTTGCAATCTATTACTAACATACATGACAGGTCAGCTTTGTACATGTGTCACAGGAGCTTGCAATCTATTACTAACATATATGACAGGTCAGCATTGTACATGTGTCACAGGAGCTTGCAATCTATTACTAACATACATGACAGGTCAGCATTGTACATGTGTCACAGGAGCTTGCAATCTTTTACTAACATACATGACAGGTCAGCATTGTACATGTGTCACAGGAGCTTGCAATCTATTACTAACATACATGACAGGTCAGCTTTGTACATGTGTCACAGGAGCTTGCAATCTATTACTAACATATATGACAGGTCAGCATTGTACATGTGTCACAGGAGCTTGCAATCTATTACTAACATACATGACAGGTCAGCATTGTACATGTGTCACAGGAGCTTGCAATCTTTTACTAACATACATGACAGGTCAGCATTGTACATGTGTCACAGGAGCTTGTAATCTATTACTAACATACATGACAGGTCAGCATTGTGCATGTGTCACAGGAGCTTGCATTCTATTACTAACATACATGACAGGTCAGCATTGTACATGTGTCACAGGAGCTTGCAATCTATTGCTACATTAGAACTAACATACTTTATCAGACAAGTCAGCATTGTAAACCCCACCAGTACCTCTATCTAACACGCATGTACATGTGTCACAGGAGCTTGCAATCCATTGATATTTGCATGTGTGTGGCTCTATCATTGTCTGCTGTCACTGCTGAAGTTAGTGACAAGTTTCTGCTGAATAACGGAAAATTCAATACTTACCTGACAGTAATTTTCCTTTCCTGGCGCCTATCCATGGTGGCATACCATGGGTTAATCTTGTCCAATTAACCTCCGCATGACTGCTACTCTATACGTTTTTACCCCTCCAGCTCATTTCATACCAAATCACCCAGGGTGGGCCATATGCGGCAATGGATAGGCTCCAGGAAAGCAAAATTACTATTAGGTAAGTATTGAATTTTCCCTTACCCTGGCGCCTCCATGGCGTCATACTATGGGATATAGCTATTAACAAAGGAACAGATGCGGGTCTAGTGATGCAAGTTTTTTTTTTTTATTTAAAGTTGTAAATCTCGTTAAGTCTACATCATAGTGCTTGAGAAAAGTGCTGGAGGAAGACCACGTACCTGCTTTACACACTTCCTGGGGGGAGACTCTGCTGTCGAGTAGCCCAAGACGTGGCCATGGCCATAGCCCGGTGGCTGGCTTTTTTCTGCCTCATAGGTTCTCTTGGCCAAAAAGCCAGAGTTCTGGCTGAGGGAGCTTCCCCCTCCTTTTGCCAAAGGGAATAATGATTAAATTGTTGTCTTTCCTAAAGGACTTTGAGACTTCCAGGTATCTCTTAATACAAGAACTTATATCCAAGGCATGCACCTCCCATGGGTTCTACTCTTCACTGAAGGTTGGTAAGTGTAGCTCTTTATGGATATAAAATTCTGATGCCAAACTGCTGGACTCTCAGCAATGAGGTATGGTACCTTGGAGCCTAGTGCCCTCAGCTCTGATACCCTTTGATGCCGATGCAATTGCAACCAGGAAGAGAGTCTTCATGGTGATATCCCACAAGGAACATTCTTCTACGTGGACAAACTGAGATTTTGAAAGAAATTTTAGGACTAAAGACAAATCCCAAGATCATCTTGCCTTTCTAGGTGGTCTCAATTTTAGCACAGTTTGCATGAATTGAATAACAAGAGGCTCCCTAGCCCAAATCTTACCGTCAAAGGCTGAGGTGGCTATAACTTGTGTTTTGAGTGTTCTCCAAGCCAAACTTTTTTCGAGTCCTGCTTGGAGGAACGCCAGTAGTTCGGAAACCCAATATGACCTCCCTGAATCTTCACAAAGCTAGTAAATTCTTTCCCAAATGCATGAATATACTGCATTGGTCGAGATCTTCCTGGCCTTTTGTAGGGTTTGAATGACTTTGCTTAAACAACCTAGCTTGATTAGCCTCTGCCTTTCAGCAGCCATGCCGCTAGTTTGTACTGGCTCAGATTGGTATTAATTTCCACATTCTGTGACAAGATGTCTTGTCTGCATGGTAAGGATAGGGGATCCTGGACGCAGAGAAGCTTCGCCAGAAGAAACCAGGGCCAAAACGGGAGGATCAGCACTGCCAGGAACATCCACTTCCTCAGGAATCTGTGGATGACCGGGATAGGAGGAAATGCGTAACCTCTTCCATGTTTGGGCCAGTGCGTCTATCCCCACAGATCCTCGGCTCCAAAACCGTAAACAGAAGGGATCCACTTTCTTGTTCGCTGAGTTCGCAATGATGTCCCAATCTGGGGGACCCCACTTCATTGTTATCTGGACAAAGACTTCTTGGTTCAGACACCAATCCTTACTATCTGTGCTGGTCCTGGACAGATGATCTGCTATGATGTTCTTGGTTCCTGTGATATCCGCAATGTTTGATGAGGCCAATTCCACTGGGTGACCATTCAGCCCATAATGTAGGGTTTGAAGTGCAAGACAAGCCACTCTGACTTCTAGGACGTTCTCGCTGTTCCACCATCCCCTGACTTGGGTCCCCTTGCAAATTGCTCCCCAGTCTTTCAGGCTGACATCTGTTGTCATCAACTTCCAGAATGTCGGTAAGAAGGAAATGGATTTCCCCAAATTCTCTTTGAGGGACCACCACCGTAATGACTTCCGCATTTCCAGATCTACAAAGACCTTCTGAGACAATGATTTTCTCCCCCAATGTCTCAAGAAGCCCCACTGGAATTGTCTGATTCTCTAATGGGCCCACCTGACCATAGGGATTGTCGATGTCAGAAGGTCCAGGGGCAGGAGACTGCTTCTGGCCGAGACGTGCTTTGCCCAGGTGAATTTCTTCACATTTGTGATCACCTTGAACACTTTCTCTTCCGATAGAGAGACTGTTGACAGCCTTCTCTATATTAACTGTATATTAACAGTTGTGATGGGTTCAGCTGACTGTTGTTCCAGTTTATGATTCAACCGTGCCTTTGAAGCATGTCCAACAACTTATTCCTGTGCAGCAGCAAAGTTGCTCTGTCATTCGCCATCAGCAGGAGATGGTTGAGGTAGTAATACAATCTTAACCCCTCCTCTCTAATCACTGCTACCAGTGACATCAGAGTTTTTGAGAAGGTTCTTGGCGATGTACAAAGGTCGAAGGGCAGAGATTGAAATCAAAAGTGATCCTGTCCAATCACATATCTCAAGAACTTCTGGAATCGTACATTGATGGGGACTTGCACCCTTAGTACCTGGTGGGACTCCAGGGCTAGCCCACCTATAGGTCCACAAAACTAGTTGCACACTCCTATATTCATAAATCCAATTTTATTAAAGTGGACCAACACCCAGGATTTTTACTATCCTGGGTCTTGGTCCACTTCGGTGGGGCACCCCCGATCGGGGTGCCCCGCAGTGTGAAACCCCCCCGAACCCCCCGAACTCACCTCTCCCCGCGCCGACGGACAAGCCGCGGACAAGCGGCTCCTCCGCCGCCACCTCCCGCGCGTCCCTCTTGACGCGCGCGTGCCCGCGCCGGCCATTCACAGACGGCCGGCGCGGGCACGTCTAGAGAGGCGCGAGGGAGGCGAAGATAAGGTAAGGAGTTTGGGGTGTTTGGGGGGGTTTCACCCCGCGGGACATCCCGATCTCGGATGTCCCGCGGGGAGGGAGGTGATCGGCCCGGGAATCTTATAGATTTTCGGGCCGATCACCCGTGGGTGTTGGTCCACTTTAAGGACATAGAGTACATACATAAAATCCTACATACTATCAATACTACATACACACGGTTAAAAAACATATAATAAAAACCCAAGAAGTGGGGAGGAACTTGGGGCTGTAGTTTTGGCCAATCAATTATTAATTCAAGTAAACATCCAAATATTAATCCAATAAAAACATCATTATGTGCAATGGCGCTTATAAAAAGTGCAATGTGCATAAAGTGCCTAGTACCTAATATATGAATGTGTCCTATCCAAAGTGCAGGGGTACTGCTAAGAACTTGCAGTTAAAGATTGTGACAATAAAGCGTGTTTCTCATACAAACCGGAAAGATCTGAAATAAAGTGCAATGTGCAAAACAAAAATAGTGCATCTGTTCTAATGCTAACCTCTACAGTGCCTAAATCAGATCAGATAAGCGCCATCCACAAACAATGTTATAGTCATTATACAGTACATCCATATAAGATCAATCTGTACGAACCCCGGCCAAGCCCACTGTCCTCCCCACCTACCTCACCGACGCGCTGCGTGGTCCTCCACCACTTCGCTAGGGCCTAGCGAAGTGGTGGAGGACCACGCAGCGCGTCGGTGCCAACCACAAGTTTAACCATAGCACCCACCTCAAAGTTACTAAGACCAGCATAACCCTGGCCCCGCCTCTGAGGCATCCAACATAGCCTCCTCCATGGAGTCTGTGGAGACTGCAAAGTCCTGCAGAGCCAAAGTAATCTTGCTGATATCTGTCTGATAGTTAATGGCCTGGAGGATATTCGGCACCCATGTCTTCAGTGCTTTGTTCACTTCTTGTGGTAGCCAGCAATGGTCTGCAGGTAGCTCCCATGACAATGTATATCCTTCTGCTCTAACTTTATCCACAGGGGGAGGGGGGGGGTGTCCAGATTCTTGGTATCCTCCTGCCTGAATGAATACGGTACATCTTGCTGCTCCTATTCTTCAGAGACTGCTTCCTTTCCATTGAGGTCCATTCCTCCCGAAACATTGTCTCAGGTAGGAATGGGGAGGCGGTCTTGGACTTCACCAGTTGGGTAAGGTATTTGCCTTCCTGCTGTGGCTGCTCCACTTGCTCTTCCCACTGGAGGCCCAGCTTCACCGCTTTAATTAGATTCAATCATAGAGAATTCAAAAGCTGAGCCACTCACTCCTTTTGACTGGCTATATGGTCGAAGCAGTCCTTGCATATCTTTTTGCCCACGAGGGGCTTATTGTAGCAGTTCCTACATTAATCTTCCCTCCTGTACTGTTCTCTTCTGTGCTTGTAATAGGACCTCGATTTGGACATGGAGCAAGACCCAGAGTGCCTTGTGGACCCTGAGTGTCTTCTCGTGGGTGTACCGGACCTATGCTTCTTGGACTTCTTAGGTGAGCGGTGCTCCATAGAACGGTGCTCAAAGCTGCAACAACAACAATGTGAGTGCATTAAATACTGGCCCTTTAAGGCAACAGAAAGTTCCATACTACTTGCGCTGTGCAGACTCATTCTTGGCTCCCCCATCCTTCATGCTCAGCAGATGATCCATAATCTGTCCTGAGCAGAAACAAAAGACATTTATAAATGATATCTGGACAGAAACTTTGGGGACACCAAACATTTACTAGCTTGCTGCTGGGCTGTCAGCATGGTGGTAAGCCGTTCTGTACCCTTGCTCACATCCAATATGCCTCTAGGCCTTGCTCCAGTCCTCCAGCTAGCCAGTGGGTGGGGCTGCCCCAACTGAGATGGCGCCACCGATCTTGTGAGAACACTCACTACTTTCCATGCTGCACCACAGCTCCCAGCAGCACCTCCCGGCTCCACTGCCTGCTTCAGCGGCCGCACCCATGTCTTCAGCTGTGCCTCCCGGCCGCACTACAAGACCCAGCGGTACCTCTGGCCGTCCAGGATAAAGGGGGGCAATGTAAGCCATTCCAGCCTTTAGCTGGATTCATAGGCACTTCCCTAGCTGCTTTACAGCCATTCAGGTAGCGTTGCACAGTGCATTTAGCCTCAGTGCCTAAAGATAAAGGAAAATACATTAAAGTGCACCTAAAAAAGAAAAAAAAAACATGCCATACCTGTCCTGAAGGGGTGAGGACAAAAAAGAAATGAGCTGGAAGGGGGAGGGGTAAAAACCTGTAGAGTAGGTGTCCTGGACGGGTGTTAATTGGACGAGATTAACCCATAGTATAACGCCATAGAGGCACCAAGGAAGTAACCTTAAACTCCAGAGCCAGTCAATATGATTTTTGGTCTGCTTTAAATGCTGATTTGCAGAAGAATATTAGGCTCGGGGTTGCGTAATTCTTGTCTGATCTGAACACACTGGAAATGGCAAAAAATTTGGTTCCATACCCATCCCTCCGGGTTCATGGCTGCTGCAACCACTCATGCACTTCATCCTCAGCTGATTGCAGGCATTTCCAGGGTTGTAGTAACAGGGCATTTGGGGAAGGGGGTGATTTAGACTGGATAAGCGCAAAGCACAATTGGAGGAGCTGGATGGCCGGCATGTTACCAGAACAAAAAAAACTCAACTGACACAAGACCAAATATTTCTAATTCTCAGACAACCTAATTCATCACTAGCGCCTCTTACCACCACTTGAGGGTCTGACGATAGGCGATCTTAGCGCCTCTGCCGCACACACGCCACAGGCAGATGGCGCTGCTAGTGTTTAGAGCTGAATGCTATGTGGTGCTTTGCCTCTGTTTGTTCAATGGAGCTATCGACAGGTAGTGCTGGTGAGGAGCACCAGAAATCAATCAAATTCAACATGTAAAAGAACAGCACCAATGCTGTGAAACCATGACACTCAGGCATACAGCGCTATGTGCAATATAGGAAATGGCTTTAACTGAGGATGGCACCACAGTGACCAAGCGAAAACACATGGAATGACACTGGGGACATACAAATGACATGACACATGATTGGCAGGTATGAAAATGCAAGTTAGCAAGTACAATGAAAATGCAAGTTAGCAAGTACAATACTTAACTGAAAAAACCTTCTGAACAAGCCACGGATTTCATGTCACTTAAAACGCACAAAAAAAATAAAAAACGCTAACCAGAAATCACCAAAAATACCATAACTGGAATGGCTAATTGAAGACTATGAGCAGGGCTGGATTAAGTGTGGTGGAGGCCCCTGGGCACAACATCTGGTGGAGGCCCCAGATACATTTTTTTCCTTTAAAATAATAGTCCAGCCAAGTAACTGATTGGTGGTTGTCTGGCACCCACCTACTTACTGGAGCATCAGATCGAGTCCCTTGTGCCACCTATGTGCGGGTGCGTGCAGCTTGGGAACTCCTGCTTTGCCATTCTGGGCGGGGGGTGTAGTCTACTAGCTGGTCCAGCAGAAAACAGTTCCCAGCATTGAGCTGCCAGCGGCTGTGCTTGGTGGCTGATTGTGCAGTGAGCGGCCGCCGACAGGCTCTGCACGCACCCATCACTGCATCGTTGATGATGGTGGCTTTGCTGCTTTAGACTCTCCGCCCTGCCCTGTGGTGGCTTTGGCTGCAGGGTTGCAAAAAAAAAAAAGGCTTAACCAGGCTCAGGGGCCCCCACTGCCGCCGATAGCTTTGTAGCTGGCCCAGTGGCCCGTCAGACTTAAAAGCCTCCTGGACCAGACCATAACCCAAAGGTTGGTGGAGGCCTCCTTTGCATGGCAAGTGGTGGAGGCCCCGGGGCACACCCCTTGCACCCCCTCATAATCCGAACCTTTCTATGGGAGAACGACACTGAGCATCTGACGTGATGTGGCGCTGAAGGGAACACAGTGCCGGCGCTAACCAAACACCTGACGCTCTTGACACATGGAACGCGCTGAAGAAAAACACCTGCTGCTAGCGTGGCGCTACGTGGTGCTAGCGTTTCTTAAATAAGTGTCTGTAAGGAAGGTTCATTTCCCTCAGTGGTCCAAATTAGTTAAAAAAAAATGTCCTCTGCCAAAGGCAACACAAGCACCCACATCGCAGAATTCCTGCTCCCGGTGTAAGAAAAGCCATCCGCTCTCTGTGTGAGGGTCAAAGGCTGCACCCTGGAGGATTGTGGGATACATATTCCAGGGTGTAGCAATATGGTGGCATGGGGGCAAGCGGGCAGGTAAGGTGAATAGGTTATTAATAACCATGCAGCGGTTTCAATGCCTATTAATAACCTTTTTTGTTTTTTTAAATTTAAAAGTTAAAAAAAAATAGACTGTTGGTCAACTTTAAAGATTCCAGAGCTGAATGCTAACCTTCACCTGGGGCATCCGACATTGGGATGCCCCGCTGTGTGAACCTCTCCTCCCCCATGTTGTCCACAAAACTCACCTTTACCAAAGCGCCCACAGTGCTGTCACTGCCCGTGGCCATATCTCTGGCTTCCATTTAGCTGAGGCATGCTCCCATGCCCAGCCATTGAGATATGGGGATGGGGGTCGGGAGAGCTTCCCAGAATAAATGGGAGCCAGTGATGCAGCCAGAGGGCTGGTCACGTCAGCCGATCAGCCAATTGTTGATCTCTAAAATGCCTGGCAGCTGTGGCCACAGCAGTGGAAGAGACAGTGAGTATGGCATTGGGTGCCATCTGGGGGGCAGCAAGGGGTTTTGGCCCCCTTTATGGATTAAATCCTTGGTTTTATGCCTAGCTGTAGATTTCTCTAGACACTGGATGGGACACAGGAGCATGCCAGGCACCGCATTGGCATCCAGGAAATCATAGAGTGCACATGAAGTTCAGAAGCTAGATCTGAATAAATGGAAAGAAATAGAGCAAAAGCTATGAAAAAATGATTCACTCCCCCACCCCCCAAGCATCCTGCTTTGAAATGCATAGGAGTAGTCATTTTCAGGTTTACTAGGAGATTCAGTCGAACAGGCAACCCAAATTGGGATGCCCAAGATGTAGGATTAAAACTAGACAACAGAAAATAATAACAACCAGAAAAAATAGCAATAAAATATGTTTGTTTTATTCTATTGCTGGATCTTGTGTTTCTTTAATGCATTCAGTTTATCAAGCTGAGCAGTAAAATCCAGTTTGATATTTCCCCTCTGAGATTGATGGCAGCGTTGCGGCGGACGCCAGTCGTGATTTGGTTCTCAGTTCTGATGTCAAACCACCATTAGTGTCAACGCTGCCAGGGCTCGTTCACTCAAGTACAGAGCTAGCCTGGCTTGTCAGGTGCGCTGCTCCGTGCACCCGCCTCAGTTTTTAAACAGAGAGGCCATAAAAAATAAATTACCGGTAATAAAAATCCAAATCTGGACTTTTTTAGTTCTGGATGGTGTGGACATCTTTAATATCCTTTTTGACTCTGTGCCTTACCTCCTACTTTGTCACCAGGGGCATACATGCCATAGAGGCAGCAAAGGCAGGTGCCTCTGCGCCCATGACACAAGGGGGCTCACTAGAAGCTGAGCAGAGCTTCATACTTACCTGCCCAGCCATGTCACGGCCCATCCTGCCCCAGTACAAACCTTCCTCACACAGATTTAGCCCCATACCTGTAACCCAGGCCCTGGATTTTATGTATTCATGACCGCCTATTTTTGGCATTAAAATTCTTTGTATAGTTCAAACTTTTAGTCCAAGAAAAATTCCAGCAGCAACTGATTCATACAGCAGCACGCAAAAAAAGAAAGGTGGAGGTAGGGAATGTGTGGATGTGGAAAGTAAAGAAAGATAGTGGAATGCAGAAAAGAGAAAAAAAGAGTGAATCTGGAAAAAAAGAGATGAGAGGGGAATTAAGAAAAAGGGGGAAGGGGGAGGGAAAGGGGGGAGTTTGGAAAAGATAAAAAGGGAGGAAACCTAGAAAAGAGGACAAAAAGGAGGGTAAGGAAAGAAAGATGGTGGGAATGTGGAAAAGAGAGAAAGATGGAGGGAATGTGGGAAAGAAAGAATGATGGAGGGAATGCGTAAAAGGAAAAAGATGGAGGCAATGTGGGAAGAGGAGAATGATGAAGGGAAAGTGGAAAAGATAGAAAGATGGAGGGAATGTGGAAAAGAGAGCAAGATGGAGGGAATGTGAAAAGTAGAGAAAGATGAAAGGAACGTGGGAAAATGAGAAAGAAGTAGCTTGCTCTTAAGGGGGTGCCAGAAAGGTGTCTTCTGGTGACCCATTACAAGGTGTTTGGGATGGCGCCGTGTGCGATCATACTTCTCCAACAGCTTTCTATGCTATGCATATTGATGAGGGTTCTTCTCCAACAGCTTTCTATGCTATGCATATTGATGAGCGGCATAGAAAACTGGATGGAGGCTAAGCGGCAGGTATTCCCGCAACTGCTTCCCTCAACTATGCATGCCGGCCATTCAGATAGGCCTGGTCAGAAGGATGATGTCGCAGCCCATGCATGCTTCATGGGATCACCAGAAGGGTGAGTTTCACAGCAATCCTGGGGATTTCAAGCATCGGGCCTTCTCCAAAAAAGAGGAAGCCCACTGGTCCTTGGGACTTATGGACTCTAGGTTAATGGCTACTCCTTCCTACGGGAACCGGAAAGGTGGGGCACCAGGATTTGCAATGCCCCTCTAGTTTATTTCCTAGGCAGAATAACTCACTCAGTCCATACCACTTTCACACCCCCTGTGATGGCCAGAGGCTGATGAGGTATGCTCGCCATGCCCCACTCATGGCTTCCTTGCTAACTGAAAGAGCATCTCAAATCTGTATGCCCCAGACATTCGAGCGAGGTGTTAAAGGATGAATGCATTGTTTTTGGATTTAAGTACTGTTTTAGGTGCTACCTTGGTAACCTTTGTGGACACAGTGACAGATACACAAGGAACTGGGGTTATAACACTGTCATAGGCAAATTGTCCTGTGTTGCACTTTGTTGGGCGTAAAATGGTCCCCACAGAGCAGCCCTTTGTTTGGTCTCATTCCAGACCCAGGCCTATAGTGCCCTGAAGGCTATTCTGCTATACAGTTGCTATTCAGTGGGTCACCAGGTATCACCATCTCCTTACAGGCAGGGCTAGTTGTAATATTAACTAGTAGGTCCTGTGTCTATGGTGAGTGTAGGAGGTTGTAAAAGAAACAGTGCAGAGTCATTATATCTGTCATGGTACATCTCTAGGCCCTTCAAATCTCCCACACCTTCATTACAAAATCCTGCAATATGGCCATTACCTGGAGTCTACAACAGTACACAACTTCTATGGTGCCACAGACTTACAGCCAGATGTTATGACATGTTATGCCACATACAGAGAACTAGGACTAACTTATGGGGTGTGCAGATGGGATGCCAAATAGGCACCAGACCTGCTGCACCTCACTGAGATTTGGATGTAGCAAAACTTTCTCTTTCACATTTCCTCCATCAGTCTCTCTCATCCACTGCTATTTTCTCTGCCTCTAAATTTCTCACTTTTCATATTTCTTTCATCTCCCTCTTTTGTTCCTCATTCCCTCCATCAATCTCTTTCTTCCATCTTTCATTTTTTTCACATTATCTCCATTTTTTCCCTTTTTACATTTCCGTAATTGTTTCCCTCATTGTTTGTTCTTTTGCACATTTCCCCTATAATTATCTTGTTTTTACATTTCCTCAGTTCTCTTTTTCACATTTTCTCCATCCTTCTCTTTTTCACATTTCCACCATAAATTGGTCCGGTGCGCCCAATCCTGGATACTGACAAAAGGCATGTTGGTCATTACCCTGTAAACTTGTAGGGGTCTATTGGAAAAAATACAGAAATAAAATTAAAAAAAACTCATCATTGCCAAATATTCCTTCATCTGTCTCCTGCCAGGCAGCGTCCTCTCTGCAGATCTGTGGGGCAGGGCTCCCCTCCTTGTCCAGCAGGGGCTGGTCTGCTGTTAGCAGGGAGACACTATTTGCAGCATCTGTATGGCATCTGTAGTGAACGGGGACACAGGTCCTCTCTCCTAGGCATCCAGCCAAGCTAATGCCGCCGGGGCAGGAAGGCTTTTAGACCACAGAGGAGCTTCTGTGGAATCCCCCCATGTGACTAATAACTGGAGGGGGGGGGCATGGAAGGATATTCCTCGGGAAACCATAAAGAGCTATTACATAAGGCCTCAAAGTTAAACTTTATAGTAAATAAGCTTTTAAAATGCATTTGTATTCATTGGCGCAATGTAAACATTTTTAGGAAAATCCTTGTCTTTCCTGCTTGTTAACTGTGTTCAGCTAATACATACAGGATAATCCAGTGGGAGCATGAATCCATACCATGGGAGCTAGTATGGCATCATAATCATGACAGCAAGAAGACACCATGCTCTGTTTCTTTGTATTATAATCATTTTTCATTTAGTTAGAGCCACAGGACAAAGGTTATTATATGAGCCATGATGGGGCCCTATTTATTGTCTGCATCAGGGCCCAGTCACATTAAGTTATCCAGTCTGGAAGGCCCTGATGAATGATATACATTATACAGTGCACACAGGGTAGTTTATAGCTCTAACTGTTGGAAAGAAAATAATTCTGCCACTCTCTCCCGTCCTGTGATGCTGCTGATGGTAGGTGCCATGCTGTGCCTCTTCCTTAGCAGCAGGCAGTGCCCCTCCCCATGACTGAGGCTAATATTGGGGGATCAGGGGCCTGGTACATGGCTGACCCCTCTAACAGTGGCCCTAATCTGTGTAAAACAGGATGGCTGGGGTGAAGGCACTTCCTTCATATACACTAGACTTGGGGCCCAGGGCAATCAACCTGCTCGCTCTCCCCAAGAAACAGCCATGAGTACACAAGTAACACTAGGGTAAATCAGTGAAAGAGGTCTCTTAAAGTGGACCAACACCCAGGATTTTGACTCCACCTCTCCACGCTCCCACGTGACTGCGCTGTCCAATGCCTGCCGACGGACAAGTGACGTCCGTCGACGGACAAGGGATCGCGCCCGCCGCCGCCTCCCGCGCGTCACTTTTGACGTGTGCGCGCCCGCGCCGGCCATTCAGAGACGGCCGACGCGGGAGCGCTCACGTCTAGAGGAGCGCGAGTGAGGCGGCGGCGGCGGAAGCAGCGGCTGGAGAGGTAAGGTTTTTCGGGGGTTTTGGGGGGGTTACACCCCGCGGGACATCCCGATCTCGGATGTCCCGGGGTGTGTGAGGTGATCGATTTTCACTATCCTGGGTGTTGGTCCACTTCCGCGGGGCACCCCCGATCTGTGTGAAGCCCCCCAGAAAGGCCCTAAAATCTTACCTTATCAGCAACGTACAAGCGACGGATAGGCCGCCGCCGCCGCCGTCTCTCGCGCGTTCCTCTTACAGGGTACGCGCCCGCGCCGGCCATTCACAAACGGCCGCTGCTAGAGGGACGCGCGGGAGGCGGCGGCGGCGGCTGCGGCGGCTTATCCATCGCTTGTCCGTCGCCGATAAGGTACGTTTTTAGGGGCTTTCTTGGGGGTTTCACACAGCGGGGCATCCCGATTACAGATGCCCCACGGGGAGGGAGCTGATCGGCCCTGGAATCTTATAGATTCCCGGGCCGATCAGGGGTGGGCTTTGGTCCACTTTAAAGCAGCTATAAATCCTCCTGCCTTGGAGTCCAAAAAGACCAATGGACTTTAACTAGGGCCAGTGGTTTACATAGCCTGGATGGGGCCTCACAGTGGGCCCCCCATCACAGGCTCCCATCAGCACCACCCTGAATGCTCACCGGCCGGTCGATCAGAGGCGAGCGGCATGAGGCAGACAGAGAAGTGCATGTTCAGGGCAGGGTGAAAGGCATGTGGTGCATGCACAGGGGCACATGCACGGAGTTGAGGAAGAAGGGGGCAGCATGAATGGATGGATGAGTGCACACTGGTACCGGGCATACATTTTGCAGAGGTGACGTAGTTAACTTGTGCCAGGCTCCCTGTTCCACGGACCTGGGGGCAGGCGCCTGCACTGCCTCTATGATATGTACGCCCCGCCTGGGGCATCCCAAATTAGGACCCCCAGGGTCGTCAGTAAAATCGCTCCCCCCGTGCCTGCATCCCTGGCTTTCCTGTAGCTGAGCTGTGCTCCTGCACCTGGCCATTCAGATGCGGTCAGCGGTAGGGCTGGCTCCAGGTTTGTGGGGGCCCTTGGGCAAGAGAGTCTTAGTGAGACACAAAGTAGTGAGTCACATGATGTCACCTTTCATTTCTGATGCCACAAATGGGTCATCTCCTGCTGCTGATCGCCCTCCAGCCTTGTCAGCTGTCACCTGGTTCTCACCACCTTCCATCAATTGCCCTCTATTCCATGCCACCTTTTCCATTGTTGCTGATCATCTTCACTGTTGCTGAGGCCAGCCATGAGCAGGTCTGCACAAAGCACCCAGCATTCGGTGGTTCGGGTCCACTGTTAAATAATACCATGGCCAAGTATGAGCCTGAGTGGGCCCCTGAAGATGACTGGGGCCCTGGCAATTGCCCAGGTTTGCCCTGTGCTGGCGCCGGACTTGGTCAACGGGCTGGTCTTGTCAGACAGAATTCTGGCTAACAGCCAGTCGGCGATCTCGAAAATGCCAGGTTTGCGTCGCCTTGGCAGTGGAAAACCTTTTTTTTAAAAAAAATGGGCCACCACAGAGGCTGCATCATAACCAGAGGTACTTGGGTTGGGTGGGAGTCACGGAGGTGGGGGGGGGGGGGGGAAGTGGGTTTCGTGTCACTTTAAACCCATTGCAATATGTGCTGTGGCCTCCTGTCTCGGCTGTGAAGAAGTGGAGTATGCCAAGCCTCGGAGCAGGGTGTGGGTGCGCTGGGTGCGCTTTAAGAAGCCGCCCACACCTTAAATGTAGTTACATAAAGCAATAAGAGCTGCGCCCTGTGGGGCTCCATCCACCGCAGGCTGTCCAGGGAGCGCGCCATTCATTTGTATCATTGTTTGTAGCTGTTTTAACTGTGACATTATCCTCAATTCACCTGCAGAAACATCTGAACTTGGGCGCTCTCCAGAGTTACAAATAGTTGAAATAAGATCGCTTCACGGTGTTCAGTCACATCCTGTAGGGTGATATAAAATCAATTTATAAAATTGGGGAGATTGCTGCTTTTATTTACAAGACATTTGGTGATTTTCTGGTGTCTTCAGATAATGATTATTATTACTATAGTTATGTTCCCTATACTTCTGCCTGAACTGAGACTGCCGCAGCTAAATAGGGGGCTCCGAGAATGCGCAATAACGAGTGGAGCCAAGCTGGAGGAATGTTAAGAGACCATGAGCTAGGAACATTTTCTTTTATAGAATGTGATGTAACCCCTTAATGGGAAGCTATTGTTTATATATATATATATATATATATATATATATATATATATATATATATATATATATATATCTTCCCTAGAAGAAACACCATGTATACATTTATATATCCCTTCTCTAGAAGAAACACCGTGTGTATATATATATATATATATATATATATATATATATATCCCTTCCCTAGAAGAAACACCATGTGTGTGTGTATATATATATATATATATATATCCCTTCCCTAGAAGAAACACCATGTGTGTATATATACATATATATATATATATATATATATATATGTATATATATCCCTTCCCTAGAAGAAACACTATATATATATATATATATATATATATATATATATATATATATATACATATCCCCTCCCTAGAAGAAACACCATATATATATATATATATATATATATATATATATATATATATATATATATATATAGTGAGAGAAAATATCCAGGGGGTGGGTTACTAAGGATTGGGAACAGGAATCCATCATTCCCTTGTCAATTACAATCAAGGTTAGAAAATAATGATTGGATATATTTTTCAGTTCTAATGTATTTTTAACATTCTAAGTTCTATGTTAATTTAAATTGGACTAAAACACACGATCTTCAGGGGCATCCTCATTGGAGAATTGAGAAATCGGGATGCCCTGGTGACAAGCTGTAACTTGGCCATTGAGTCTTTTAGAGTAGTAATAGTAGGAAATAAAAGTAGACCAAAACCGTCCCTGAGTCGAAAAAAAATCCTCTCCCTAGGGCATTTTGATTTGGGATGCCCAGCTGTGTGAAACTCTTCGGATCACCTGATCCACTCTTCCCCGAGCCACGCCACAAGCAGATCCCCAGCATAATGAACCTCTGTCTCAGTTGCATGCCAGGCCTTTCTGATTGGCCAGCGGCCCAGGTAGGCACGAGTGGGGATGTGACCATGGCACACTCAGCTCCATTCAGTTACTTAGCCAATGTTGGTGTAGTAAAACTGAATGGAGGCAAGTGAGCTGATTGGCTGCCTGCTCACTCTCTGAGAATGCAAGAAGGGTGAGATTTACCTGCAACCTTGGGGAGTAAACAAATCAAGGCGTCCCAAATATGGATGCCTCTGTTAAGTGAACCAAAACCCAGGTGAGTTTTGTTCCACTTTAAAGCCTGGCTCCCAGTTAAAAAAGGTCCCTTTTAAAAAAGGAACAACACCCAGAATTTTGACTCTCGGTTATTGGTCTTCTCTAGCAGCACATCCTAATATGTCCATCCCAGGAGATCACCGTAAACACTCACCTCTTTGGCAATCCCACAGCGCATGTGTGGGCCGCCAGCCAATCAGCAGTTTGCCCTCTATTTACAGTTGCTTAGCAGCTCTGACGCCAGAGTGGCATCGTAAAGAGTGTAATCTGCTGGCCACTTCCCAATCAGAAATTCCTGCTGTGGGTATGTACCTCAGCCAAGGGAAGCTGGGGAATGCTGCTGTGGGTGATTTGACTTGACAATCTCTTGGGATACAAACAGCAAGGATGATATATCGACATTCCTGGAGTCTTTTAGATTCCAGGTAGGCCAATGTTCCTCTTTAACAATTGGGATCCAGATTTGGAATGCCCTTCCAGTTAAAGATCCTTAGTAGGCCAAAATCAGGCATGGACCAATGTATGATGGGGCACAGGAAATAGCTGTGCTGCATGTGTATTCTGCTACTTCCTGTCTTCCATCATATGGAGATCTAATAGAAACAGGTGTGTATTTCTATAATGCAGGGCTCACTGTCTTGAGGGGGTAGGGTAGGATAGTTTTCACACTAACAGTCAAAAATAACCCTTTTAACACTCTCCTCAGGGCATCCCATTCTGTTGCGCAGGCGTTTTGTAAGTATGCCAGAGGTGCATTGTATCAAGACAGATTCTGTGCTTTTTATGCATCAGCAATGCATTTGTGTTGCGTTTTTGAAAAGAAAAACATTTTTTGCTCGATAATTAATTGGCACATTCGATGGCAACACAAACGCAGTGTAGGTACACTGTATTATACAAGCATTGCGCTTGCATTGCCATAGATTTCTATTGACTTGCGCTGTTGCTATGTTGCACTGAAAAAGGTGTCTGCAATGCTTTTTTGATATGTTGCGTAACGCAGCGCAGATGTGTGATCTATTCCATCTAGAACAGCCGCAGAGAAGCCGGGGAGGCAGCTGCCGGCGAAGACACATTGAGGGACCCACCGGAATCAGGTAAGATTAGTGGGGGGTTTCACACAGCGGGGCATCCGGTATAGAATTCCTCAGGGGTAGACTATCAGCCGGGCTTGGAATCTTTTAGATTAGAGCTTTAAAGATCCTTAGGAAGCTAAAACTGGGCAAAACTGGACCAAAGCCCACCCTGGAGTCTATGAGACTCCAAGGCAGGCATACTTGCTCCCCCGGGACACCCCTGCTGTGCGAAACCCCCCGGGTCACCCAAAAACTCACCTTTGTTCCCAGTTCCAACGGCGCATGCGTGAGCAGCGGCCGCATCCCCACTATGCCTTTAGCAGGGCGCATGCCCACGCCAGGCATTTGTGAATGGCCAGCGCAGGCATGCCCCCTGTCAAAATGTAACGGGGGCTGCGGCCGCAATGCACTCGGATAAGCTCCTGAACAAAGGGGATCAAGCAGATCCGAGCGTGCTGATTGGACGAGAGGCTGTGCATGCATGCGCTGTAGGATTGAGGAAGGGCGAGTGAGATCGGGTGACCTGGGGGGTTTCACGCAGCAGGGCACCCCTGATTGGGATGCCCAGGCACCAACATCAAAACCCAGGATAGTCAAAATCTTTACTTTAATGATCCTTAGGAAGCCAAAACTGGTCATTATATCCTTAATGATGCGGGTCAGGAAGTAGCTCCACACTTCTATGAAGCAAATCTTCTATTGGATGAGCTGTGGATTCTGCATGTGTATAGCTATTAACTGTCTCCCAACGGATGCAGTTCTGCTAGGTAAAAGTCAGTATCTCTCTAAATCAAGGCTCACTGATGGTGTGAGAGGGGATGTTAGGTTAGTTTAGCATCCCTGTGGACCAGGAC
Source organism: Gastrophryne carolinensis (assembly GCA_027917425.1). Lineage (NCBI taxonomy): Eukaryota > Metazoa > Chordata > Amphibia > Anura > Microhylidae > Gastrophryne > Gastrophryne carolinensis. The sequence goes on along the minus strand of CM051240.1, from coordinate 228,929,371 downwards.
CCACCCTGGCATATAGTTTGCAAGAGAGATTTGGGTCCACTTTAAGAAATGTCAGATGACTAGGTCCCACTCACAGTAAAGATTTGTCTGAAGGTAAACCTGTAGTGCCCTGATGTTGGCCCCAAATTCAAGCGATGAGCTTCAAATTCTCAGTTTGTTTTTGTCGATGAATGTTTTTCCCTTTATAAATGTTCCTTCTTGCGGCATCGGGAATATGATAGAACACAGAATGACCTCACGCGCCCCCTCCAGAGCGACTCTAACCAAAAACACTCCACTGGCCTTGTTCCCCCTCCAACATGTGAGCTGTAATTGTCCCCAAATGGTGACAGCGTGCAGGGGCAGCCGGCCCACAAGTCAAAGGAGAACTGCCCCTGGGCCTGAGCTCTGCGGGAACAATGGAGGCATCTGGGGAACAAACCACTTCCAGGGCCAGTGCAGAAAGCCGCCAGTCATGTCCGGATGATGTCAAATAAAAGTGGCAGTGACACAATGTGGCCGCTCACAGGCATCAGAGGGGGAGGATTTAGAAGCAGGAAGGAGAGGGTTAACACTTCCTGACTATTATGACTTAAAGGGACAGACCAGGCAATGGCAGTAATGGGAGCTCACCTGAAGCCTGTCCCATGTGCCTCTCCTGCAGGGTTCAGTTCCAAGATTTGCCCCTTATTTTCTTTCCATTCCTCCATGACCTACACTGCCAAATGTGGTCACACGGTCCCCCTCTCCTTCAGCGCTCCCAGCCTGGCAAGCCACAGTGGTCACACTTACCGTGCTCACTCACACTGGGAATGCTGAGGGACAGGGGAGGCTGTGTGACCACATTTGAAGGTGGTCATGGAGGAATGGAAAGAGGAGGAGGGGCAAATTCTGGTGCCTTGCAAAGCAACAACACCACGATGCAGGAAAGTAAATAAACTCCTTGCTGCCTTATTATTGCCAATGCCTGGACTGACCCTTTAAGAGGAGGTGTCACCATCAAAGAAAACTTTTGTGTGAATGGGTTATGGGGCAGGTTGTGAAAAGATGAATGGGGTAGGGGACAGGTTGCGGTACAGATGAATGGCTTATGGGACAGGTTGCAGTACAGATGAATGGGGTACGAGGCGGGTTGTGGTACATATGAATGGGGTATGAGGTTGGTTGTGGTGCAGATGAATGGGGTACGGGGCATGTTGCGGTACAGATGAATGGTGTACGGGGCAGGTTATGGTACAAATAAAGGGGTACAGGGCAGGTTATGGTACAGATGAATGGGGGACGGGGCAGGTTGTGGTACAGATGAATGGTGCAGGTTGTGGTAAAGATGAATGGGGTATGGGGTAGGTTGTGGTACAGATCAATGGGGTATGGGGCAGGTTGAGGTACAGATGAATGGGATATGAGACAGGGTGTGGTACAGATGAATGGGGTATGGGGCAGGTTGCGGTACAGATGAATGGGGTATGGGGCAGGTTGCGGTACAGATGAATAGGGTACAGGGCAGGGTGTGGTACAGATGAATGGCATATGGGCAGGTTGTGGTACAGATAAATAGGGTATTGGGCAGTATATATATATATAAGTATAGGGCAGGTTGTGGTAGAGACATACCTCCCAATTTGAGGGACTGTCCCTCTTTTGAGTCCATGTCCCCAGTGGTGTAACTAAATGTGACGGCCCCCGGTGAGAACATCAAATGGGGCCTTTTCACAGCTCATCCAGTAACTTATTTTCTGTCTTTTAACTCAATTGGATGCAGCTAGACAACTAAAGGCTGAAACAAATGCTGTTTCCTTTCTCCAAATGATGCCAAGTGAGCACAAATATGATAAATAAGGTGGAGGAGCAACAATGATGGGATCACCTGGAGGCACCCAGGTGGGGCACCTTCTGAGCCTCGATGCGCTCGCACCCTCTATAGTTCCGCCCCAATCAGCTTGGGGTTTGAACAGAATTGGTGAAAGGTCTGAAGGGCTTGCTAGGGAAACAGCCACACTAAATAACAGAGCTTGGAATCCCAACAGAACCAAATAGGGCATCCAAATGCTTTACAGGTTCTTTCCTGACTTCTTGGGCACATGCATATTGTGTCTACAGCAGCCCTGCCCATGACATAGCTTCTTTCACCTTCCTGATGTAGGTCATGCCACCATACTAACTCACTATAAATTACCTGGCCAAATTATATACAGCATATGTAGGTGATGACATCACAACAGCAAAAAAGTCTTTTAACTCACAGACAACTAAAGACGGCAAGGCTGATTCATTACTAAAGCCAGGTAGCGACAGATGAGCGTCTGTAGAGCGGATTTCAGAGCGCCCTCTAGTAGTTGCTGTGCTCGGCCATGGATCATTGTTTCAGAGTGCCTCAGTTGCTGTCCGGCATTGATGAATATGATATGTGAGTCGCTATACTACGCTGTATGTGAGCGAACCGTAACGACAGCTCAGTGCGACTGACACACACCATATTCATTAAAAAAACAGCCACAAACATCGCCGGCGCTCAAAATTATGTAGTAGCCCATAGTGCCTGAAGCTGTGTGATTAAAGGTTTTTGAACATGTATCCAGTAGTAACAAAGCGAAAACATATGGAATTACATTGTTATAACATTGTAACATGAACACTTTATACCAGACATGTAAGGACAATTCTGCATAAAAATATTATTAATCAAAAAAAGTTTTCAAAAATGTCATTTTCTTGCCCAGAATACATTTCAGAAGGTTTGTGTTTCTTTTTAGGGTAAAAAAAAAATGGGATCAGGAAAGGGATTTAAGGATTGTCCACAGAAATGTATGGGAGAGCGAAAGGTAGCGACAGGTTAGACGTGGCGCTCAGCAAGGCTGAACATCGGCGCTGTACGCTGAGCCTGGGATAATGATGAATCGGACGCTACATGGCGTTGTTCTAGTCGCTCACTAGATTCGGTTTCATAAATGTGTAATTGCGCGGCGTCTCCGGCTTTCACCTGCCGCTACCTGCCGCTGTACAGGCACTACCTGGCGCTATCCCTTCATGAATAAGGCCCTAAAACAACAAGACAAACGCTACTTGCTTTTTCTAATTGATGCCAAATTAGCACAAATATGAAAAATACGGTGGAGGGGCCCCCTGAACCCCCTGCTCCCCTTCAAGTTACATGCAAGGTATATGCACATGTCCCCTTGTCCCTCGTTCTCATTTGTCACGGGCAGGCTGATTCATTAATAGCGGCAGGTAGCGACAGATGAGCGTCTGTAACAGGCATTTCAGAGCGCCCGCTAGTAGTCGCTGTGCTCGGCCGTGGTTCGCTAGTTCAGAGCGCCTCAGTCGCTGTGCAGCATTGATGAATACATTGTGGGGAGTCGCTATATGAGCAGTACAGTGCTGTATGGGAGCGAATGTGAGCGACTGGTCAGTGTGACCGACTCACAACATATTCATCTAAAAGGCAGCCTCACACACCTCCGGCGCTCAAAAATGCTTCACTGTAGCCCAGAGCGCCGGGGGCTATGTGATTAAAGGTTGTTTTTTAACATGTATCCACCAGTAACAAAGCGAAAACATATCGAATTACATTGTTATAACATTGTAACATGAACACATTAATGCCAGATCTGTAATGACAATTCTGCATAAATATATAAAACATGTAAAAAAATTTAAAAAAATAGCTTTTTCTATGCCAGGAGGGGTCACAACATTATTTAAAATTAATTTTAAAAAAATTAATAAAAACCCCATGTTTAAAGAGAAATATAAGAACGTCCATTGAAATGTATAGGAGAGCGACAGGTAGCGAGAGGTAAGACGTGGCGCTCTGCAAGGCTGAACGCCGGCACTCTACGCTGAGGCTGGGATAATAATGAATCAGACGCTACATGGCGTTATCCCAGTCGCTCAATAGATTCTGCTTGTTAAATGTGTAATTGCTGCCGTGTCCAGCGTTCACCTGTCGCTACCTGTCGCTACCTCTCATTTACAAGGCACTACCTGACGCTATCCCTTCATGAATAAGGCCCCTAGTGTTTCTATTGTTGTAACCACCTATCTCCTATCCACTATACAATGAGGGGACATGGCTTCATTTACATATTGCCCTTCTTTCACACCCTGAAAAGTTGGGTATAGTAGAGGTTTATGGTGCAGTAGGTGAGTATTGGATGAACTGGGGTTTGGGGTATTGGATAAATTGGGGAATGGGGTATTGGATGAATTGGGGTTTTGGGTATTGGATGAATTGGGGATTGGATGAATTGGGGTTTGGGGTATTGGATAAATTGGGGTATTGGATGAATTGTGGTTTGGGGTATTGGATAAATTGGGGTATTGGATGAATTGGGGTTTTGGGTATTGGATGAATTGGGGTATTGGATGAATTGGGGTTTGGGGTATTGGATGAATTGGGGTTTGGGGTATTGGATGAATTGGGGTTTCGGGTATTGGATGAATTGGGGATTGGATGAATTGGGGATTGGGGTATTGGATGAATTGGGGTTTGGGGTATTGGATAGATTGGGGTATTGGATGAATTGGGGTTTGGGGGATTGGATAAATTGGGGTTTGGGGTATTGGATGAATTGGGGTTTGGGGTATTGGATGAATTGGGGTTTGGGGTATTGGATGAATTGAGGTTTGGGGGATTGGATAAATTGGGGTTTGGGGTATTGGATGAATTGGGGTTTGGGGTATTGGATGAATTGGGGTTTGGGGTATTGGATAAATTGGGGTTTGGGGTATTGGATGAATTGGGGTTTGGGGTATTGGATGAATTGGGGTTTGGGGTATTGGATGAATTGGGGTTTGGGGTATTGGATGAATTGGGGTTTGGGGTATTGGATGAATTGGGGTTTGGGGGATTGGATAAATTGGGGTTTGGGGTATTGGATGAATTGGGGTTTGGGGTATTGGATGAATTGGGGTTTGGGGTATTGGATAAATTGGGGTTTGGGGTATTGGATGAATTGGGGTTTGGGGTATTGGATGAATTGGGGTTTGGGGTATTGGATGAATTGGGGTTTGGGGTATTGGATGAATTGGGGTTTGGGGTATTGGATAAATTGGGGATTGGGGTATTGGATGAATTGGGGTTTGGGGTATTGGATAAATTGGGGATTGTGGTATTGGATGAATTTGGGTTTGGGGTATTGGATGAATTGGGGTATTGGATAAATTGGGGATTGGGGTATTGGATGAATTGGGGATTGGGGTATTGGATGAATTGGGGTTTGGGGTATTGCATGAATTGGGGTTTGGGGTATTGGATAAATTGGGGATTGGGGTATTGGATGAATTGGGGTATTGGATAAATTGGGGTATTGGATGAATTGGGGTTTGGGGTATTGGATAAATTGGGGATTGGGGTATTGGATAAATTGGGGATTGGTGTATTGGATAAATTGGGGTTTGGGGTATTGGATGAATTGGGGTATTGGATGAATTGGGGTTTGGGGTATTGGATAAATTGGGGTATTGGATGAATTGGGGTTTGGGGTATTGGATAAATTGGGGTTTGGGGTATTGGATAAATTGGGGTATTGGATGAATTGGGGTTTGGGGTATTGGATAAATTGGGGTATTGGAGGAATTGGGGTTTGGGGTATTGGATAAATTGGGGTATTGGATGAATTGGGGTTTGGGGTATTTGGGTGGTGATAGGCATGTTTGCCCCGTATAGCGGCAGCTCATCGCACGTGGTAAGAGGTGGATGCACAGAGCAATGCGCTGCAGCTGATGCTGTGTGTAAATCTTTATGATAAATTCACAGTGAGGCTCCGGGAGGAGGATGAGCCGCAGACAAGCTGATGAGCGGCCCCGGGCGGAGGACAGGTCTCGGCAGGAACACAGTGGCGACATGCTGGATACAGGGCGGGCCGGGTGTAGGAGGCGGCTTAGCGGCGCCTTGTTCTGTATCAGAGGCCGGGAGAGGGGCCTGGCTGGTCATGAGATGAGTGTCACTGCCCCGGGGGCACATCGGCCTTTATCTGTGTGTGAGCGCCCTGGGGGGCAGCGCCATTCCTGCACATACACGTGTCTGCCATGCTGCATCTATAAAGAGGACCTGACATGCTGCCCGGGCTTATCCTATACTGGCCAGTGATGGAATGGAGTCCCCTGGGGCCCACCTGAAGAAATGTATGGGGCCCACCAGAGAAAATCATTCCTTGGGCCCACCAGAAGAAATCATTGTTTGGGCCCATCAGAGAAAATAATTATTTGGGCCCACAAGAGGAAATCATTGTTTGGGCCTATCAGAGAAAATCATTCTTTCGGCCCACCAGAGAAAATCATTCTTTGGGCCCACTAGAAGAAACTGAACCCATCAGAGAAAATCATTCTTTGGGCCCACCAGAGAAAATCATTCTTTGGGCCCACTAGAAGAAACTGAACCCATCAGAGAAAATCATTCTTTGGGCCCACAAGAGGAAATCATTCTTTGGGCCCACAAAAGGAAATCATTGTTTGGGCCCATCAGAGAAAATCATTCTTTGGGCCCATCAGAGAAAATCATTGTTTGAACCCATCAGAGAACATCATTATTTGGGCCCACAAGAGGAACTCATTCTTTGGGCCCACTAGAAGAAACTGTTTGAACCCATCAGAGAAAATCATTCTTTGGGCCCACCAGAGGAAATCATTCTTTGGGCCCATCAGAGAAAATTTTTCTTGGGCCCACAAGAGGAAATTATTGTTTGGGCCCATCAGAGAAAATAATTATTTGGGCCCACAAGAGGAAATCATTGTTCGGGCCCATCAGAGAAAATCATTCTTTGGGCCCACCAGAGGAAATCATTGTTCGGGCCCATCAGAGAAAATCATTGTTTGGGCCCATCAGAGGAAATCATTGTTTGGGCTTCACTCTTCCATTATAGCATAAGACCTTGTAGTCACATTATGGCACAATATTAAAGTGGACCAAAACCCAGGCTAGTCAATATTTTTGACTATCCTGGGTTTTGGTCCTCTCCCTGGGGGCACCCCGATGAAGGATGCCCTACTGTGTGAAACCCCCCAGGATACCGCAGCCAGCTCACCTCTTCCCCACAGGTAAGAGCAGCGGCTCTGATGGCCGCATCCTCTGCCTCCTTGTAACAGGGAGCGTACCCGAGCCGGCCATTCACAAACACCTGGCGCGGGCATGCGCACTGCTAGAGGGAGGCTGAGGATGCGGCAGTGAGAGCTGCCGCTCTTAGACACGCCGTGGGACCGGGAAGAGGTGAGTTGGCTGCGGCGATCTGGGGGGGTTTCACACCCCCCATCAGGGTGCCCGCAGGGAAAGGACCAAAACCCAGTATAGTAAAAATCCTGAGTTTTGTTCCACTTTAAAGCCCCTTTCATATTATGTGCTTTCACTACATTTGTGGTAAAAAATGCACAAATACAGCACAGCACTGCACGCAATTGTGTATTGTGCTGCACTGTCCCTTCAATGAGGTGCAGGGGTGGCATGGCGTGTTCAAGCAAACAATAAGGAGGTGGGTGCACTCTAGTAAGGAAATTTGCAGTGGGTGCAAAGACCGGGGTATCCCACACCCCTAAGGCACTGGAGAAAGTCACTGGTAGGTCAGCACTCCATAAAATAAAGCATTTATTGGTGTCCTCATTAAAAGAATGTAATCCAAAACAGCATAAAAACGTATGTAGATCAAAGGCCCAGACAGCAATCTGGCATGACGTGTTGCCTTGCACCGTGCTGTTGTTTCTTGTCCCCCAGCTACCAGGTGGCGGCTCCAGTGGGTAATGAGGCCTCAGCGATGGAGGAGGTATAGAAAGGGGACAAGCAGGAGGTGCCAGCGCAGAATGAGGTGGGGGCAATGGGGGACCAGCAGCGGCTCTGGCGTGGGAGGAGGAGGTGGTGTGGGACAAGGCAGCAGAGGAGGAAGCAACAGGGGACCAGGGGGAGGTGGCAGCAAGGGATGAGGCAGGAGACCAGTATGGATCAGGAGGTGGCGGGGAGTATGACCATTTCACCAGACCGCAATACATGTACTTTACCTACGGGTCCCATAGACTTCTAGGGGGCTGTGTTGCAGTTGCACTGCGGGCAAAATGGCAGCACACTGATGTGGAAGGGTCCATTTACTGGATCCACCGCTTGTCCCCCAGCGGAGCCACCGTTTCGGCACTTGGGGACTGGAAACAATGGCCCAGGTACACAACTGTACATCACACAGTGTGAAAGAGGCATAAACTACTTCATGCAATCTAAAACACTGTTAGTCCTGGACCTGCTGCACTGTCCAATTGATGGTCAATAACTGGAGCACGCCAGGCGATCCCCTGGGACTTAGGTGGGACAATGAAGGAAAATGCAAACAGATTCCCAAGTAGACCATATAAATGGATAGGTAGCGTGTGAGCGGAGTCCCACAATTTATAGGCAAAGAACAAGTAGCTCCACTACTAATAGCAAAACAAGCTAATCCTGCTCAATAGGAAGAGTAAGAATACCTTCCATTACTAATAGGCAAAGTCTTAGCCGAACCCCCATTCCCCATGATAATTACAGAGAGAGGGTGCGAACAGATCCCCTCCAGCGTGTCCCCTCAGACCCCACTCTATTAATGCAGACTTCCAGTCCCCCACCACCTCCAGGTCATCCTGAAGTGGGGTTGGATGAGCAGACCTACATATACAACTTTAATAGAGTGTAAGCTGATCCCTCTCAGAGCTCACAATTAAAGTGGACCAGTCAACTATCCACCCTCCTCGGGATTTGGGATGCCAGTCCACAAGAATCCCTATAGAAAGATAATGGCTGATCACCAGAGGAATGGTAAGGGCACGGATGCAACTGCCATGACCACAGGAATGTAGAAGGGTCAATTAAGCAGACAGACATTTTAAATTGTAAGGGGCACCAGTGAACCATTAGCCCGTTTTAGACTTAAAGGAGCACTATCGTGAACAAATGGCCCAAGAATAAAAATCCATATAAATATGCTGGATGGCGAGAGGAGGAGTCACTTATACACCCAGCATCAGGAAATATCCAGCCAGGTTTGTTTTTTTTACTTTAATGAAAGGAAGAGGATATCTCGGGTGACAGGTTCTGTCACCCCTCATAGACTAAAGCTTTAACCCCAGGATTTTATTCCTACCAGGGGAAGAAAACCACACACTTGGCAGTAGTTTAATTCAGTTCAGGTACATAAGTGACCCCTCCCCTCATTAGCTAAAGTGTTTATATGGATTTTTAATATTCCACAATTTCGCGATAGTGCTCCTTTAAGCAATATGTACTATGGGATCTATACTGTGCTGGCCAGTATAAAATAATTCTGAGCACTATGTACTATGGGATCTATACTGTGTCGGACAGTATAAAATAATTCTGAGCACTATGTACTATGGGATCTATACTGTGCTGGCCAGTATAAAATAATTCTGAGCACTATGTACTATGGGATATATACTGTGCTGGCCAGTATAAAATAATTATCAGCACTATGTACTATGGGATCTATAATGTGCTGGCCAGTATAAAACAATTCTCAGCATTATGTACTATGGGATCTATACTGTGCTGACCAGTATAAAATGATTCTCAGAACTATGCACTATTGGATCTATACTGTGCTGGCCAGTATAAAATAATTCTGAGCACTATGTACTATATGGGATCTATAATTTGCTGGCCAATAAAAAATATATCTAAGTACTATGCACTATGGAATCTATACTGCGCTGGATAGTATAAAATAATTCTCCGCACTATATACTATGGGATCTATACTGTGTACTATGGGATCAATACTGTGTACTATGGGATCTATAATGTGCTGGCCAGTATAAAATATATCTAAGTACTATGTACTATGGAATCTATACTGCGTTGGACAGTATAAAATAATTCTCAGCACTATGTACTATGGGATCTTTACTGTGCGGGCCAGTGTAAAATATATCTAAGCACTATGTACTATGGGATCTATACTGTGTACTGTGGGGTCAATACTGTGTCTGGCCAGTATAAAATAATTTTCTGCACTATGTACTATGGGATCATTTTCTGTACTGGCCAGTGTAAAATATATCTAAGCACTATGTACTATGGGATCTATACTGTGTACTATGGGATCAATACTGTGTACTATGGGATCTATAATGTGCTGGCCAGTATAAAATATATCTAAGTACTATGTACTATGGAATCTATACTGCGTTGGACAGTATAATATAATTCTCAGCACTATGTACTATGGGATCTTTACTGTGCGGGCCAGTGTAAAATATATCTAAGCACTATGTACTATGGGATCTATACTGTGTACTGTGGGGTCAATACTGTGTCTGGCCAGTAGAAAATAATTGTCTGCACTATGTACTATGGGATCATTTTCTGTACTGGCCAGTGTAAAATATATCTAAGCACTATGTACTATGGGATCTATACTGTGTACTATGGGATCAATACTGTGTACTATGGGATCTATAATGTGCTGGCCAGTATAAAATATATCTAAGTACTATGTACTATGGAATCTTTACTGCGTTGGACAGTATAAAATAATTCTCAGCACTATGTACTATGGGATCTTTACTGTGCTGGCCAGTGTAAAATATATCTAAGCACTATGTACTATGGGATCTATACTGTGTACTGTGGGGTCAATACTGTGTCTGGCCAGTATAAAATAATTGTCTGCACTATGTACTATGGGATCATTTTCTGTACTGGCCAGTATAAAATATATCTAAGTACTATGTACTATGGAATCTATACTGCGCTGGACAGTATAAAATAATTTTCTGCACTATGTACTATGGGATCATTTTCTGTACTGGCCAGTGTAAAATATATCTAAGCACTATGTAATATGGGATCTATACTGTGTACTGAGGGATCTATACTGTGTACTATGGGATCTATAATGTGCTGGCCAGTATAAAATAATTGTGAGCAGCATACAGGAATGCAGCTGTGGGATGTAGACAGAAAGGGTGATTAGACAAGGCCCTGCCACACACATGAGCCATGACAGCATGCGACTATATAAACCATGACAGGAGTGTTGCGGGTGACAGGCAGGACTGCGGTCTGAAGGATCACACTCATGTGTTGCACCCTGACATGTTCTGTCTATAAAGTGATTTAAAGGAGGCCCAGCCCTGGCAGGAGACAGGAGGATGAGTCAGGCAGTGTGGAGCAGGTCAGGGGACATGCCCTGTCATTGATTGCTGCATTACAGCATGTTTCCTGCCTGGGGCTGATCTCCAGCATTCATCTGAGGAATGAAAGCTCCTACACCTCATGTTTACAGGGCACATTCATGCCTGTGTTACCACCTACCTCCTTTCGGAAGAGCTCATAAATCACCTTCATTAGGTATTGAGATACATTTCAGTAGAGTCAATAGGGCTCATTCATGGCTGTGCGGCAAAAAACTGCACTCAATAGTTTCTGCATGTCACTGTGCGCAAGTATGGCGCCCATGTGCATTGCACCAAATAGCATACAAAAAGTGCGAGCGCAAATTTCCGACTCTTGTGCAAACTTGCGCACGAAATTCAGCTTTTTTTAGGTGGAAAAGTCCTAGCTCCAAGCACAGTTTGCTGGCTAAGCCAGGCCCCCATGGCCCCCATGTTTCTCCCCCCGTCTTTACTGTTTAGCAGAGGTGAATTTATCTCTCCAGCTTCTGTGTTTGATGCGAATCTCTATTCTCCAATCTGTAGTGGATTCCCTGTGGTGGCTGTGTTCTGCTTGTTTTTATGTGTAGGGTTTTATTTGGTGATATTTTGATAACAGTTGACCTACAGTGTTGTGTTTCCCAATGTTTGGTCCCAGATGTTCTCTATTTTCCCTCCTTCACTGCCTTGTTTGTTTAGTGTATTAGTGCTTAATAATTGAGCTACTAACGTATTGTTTATTTTTTTAATACAAATTAAACAGTTGCGGGCAAATGTCCACCTTTTTGTTTCTTTTAGCTTAAAACAATATAATACTTGTCAATACTTGCCAAAACAGCCAAAAAAAATAGTAAAAAAATTCTGAAACATAACTTGTAGATGACACTTTCATTCATAAAAAACATGAAATAAGCAGGTCAGTTAGTGAATTTGTCATTTTCCTCCTTATTTTTGGCTGTTTTGGCTGCCCCTGGACTCTAAAAGACTCCAGGATTGGTTGATTTCCTATCCTCAGCATTGTGAAACCCCCTGGGATCGCGGCATCCCTGGCTGATGCATGCTCTGGCACCCAGCCATTCAGATGCGGGAGAACATGCCTCAGCCAGAGGGCGACCAGGGACGCCGGCCACTCCCCACTCTCTATGCCAGGCTCTGCAGACATAAGAATTCATAGAAATAGAAAACATAGAAGGTTGACAGCAGAAGGAGACCATACGGTCAATCTAGTCTGCCCTTATGTGTATACTGTATGTACTCTACTACTCTTTCTGTAAAATAATATTTTCTAACATTGCTCCTGATCTTCCCTCCGACTAGCTTCAGGCTGTGCCCCTTGTTCTATCATTAAGTTTGTTCCTTAAAACACCCCCTTCTCCTCAACCATATTGAATCCTTTCACATATTTAAAGGTCTCAATCATGTCCCCTCTCTTCCTTCTTTCCTCCTCGATGGTGTGCCTGTACTGTTCATACAGTATACAAGCCAGCAGCCCACTTATACCATCTGCCCCTTCCCTATAGCAGATTAAGACCTCTATACCAGTGGTTCGTAACCTTTTTATGCCAAGTACCACCTAGCGGCAATAAGTTCATAACAAGTACCCCAAAGAGGTTGATTAATTATTGATAGTATCAAAAGTAGGCCATGGGCCTTTTAAATATATCTATATTATTTAAATCCCATCTATATTAGTTGGTGCCCACCTATGTATCAAAGGCCTATTGCCACCTTGTGTTAAACCAATGCCCTATTCCCATGTTCTATGGAAAATATAGCTGAACAATCAGATACCCCTGGGTTATTTTTGCTCTCCTGGCCTCTGATTGGTGAATTTTCTCACTAATAGAACGCCAGATTTTTTCAACTGGCCAATCATACCCCAGAGGAGATGTTTTCCCTGGTAGTCCCTCTTGCATCACAGTGATGTAAATCCACTCAAGCCTTCAAGCAAGTTCAGAAGAATGTGATCAAGCCCAGAAGACCAAATGGAAGCCTACAATCAACTTTGACTGCAACACAACACTTAAAGTGGTCCAAACTCCACCCCCTAAATTGCTTCCCCTATGAATAGTATCTTTTGCATATTTTTACTGGTCTTGCTTCATTCCAATCCCAGATAATTGGGCCTGTTTTAGCTGTAAAGCTTCGCCTTCTCTATTCATTGCCACTGCTGTGTGTGGCAATGATGTCATTGCCCCACCTATGCAATGACTGGTCACCTGAAATCCTACAGAGAGGGAAAGACAAAAAAAAGTGTTCCAGGGCGATTTGATAACCAAACATATCTATTTCTAGTTCTTCACCCTAAGAAGAGAGTATCGGCAGGGGCTTTGGTCACGATTATTTCACAAGTTTGGTGGGTTTTAAAGGGAAACTTTGGTGGACAATCCGGCAGACTTCAGCCCTGATGTGCCAAATCGTGGAAGATTCCCCATCTACATACTTTAGGTGGGTGTGGCCTTAGTATGGGGCACTCCTTCTGATTTTAATGAGTTCCTTTGTACACTAAAGTTCTTTGGAACCTCTCTGTTCTGAGGCCAGGGCATCCATGTAGAGATTCCCCTGTTTGTGAAACCCCCTGGTTTACCCAGTACTGTTTCCTCTCTGAAGATCCCATGGCACATGCAGGGGCTCTGTTCCAAACAGAATAGTTTGCCGGGGTGACACCAGCCAGTCAGAACAAATTGTGTCATTCTGCATTCTATTCCAAATGAAAGGAATGCTGGATGCCTCCCTCTCTTGCTGATGCGTTGCCGAAGCTGGCTGAAGCGGGTTAGCGCATCAGCTGCAGAATGCCAGTGATGTTAATGGTCTGATTCATCTGAATTGTTCATACTGGTAAGTTTAGTTTCAGATCAGAGTCAATCAACACATTGTATCTAAAAGTTGTTAATTTTTTTTAAATAAATTGTGAAAACAAAAAATAATGTAGAAACCCAAAATGTTAAAAAATCTGTAAAGTTTTAAGGATTGGGTCCAAAATTGAAGGAAATTTGGGATCGAGTTCTGTTCTGTCTGAACCATTCACATATCTCTACATATATTTTTATTCTTTTGTTGTAATTAAAAGAAAAGCTTCACATGTTAAAGTGATAATCTAGTCTAAAATAAAAAAACACTATACTTACCTTTTGTTCTTCACAGATGATCAATCGGCCCAATCGTCAAGCACATCTGCATTCTCAATGGGACATCTCCCTTGTCATTAGTCAGGATGGCCCTAAAATTGGCTGCACTGGAGGGGGCATACCAGGTCTTGACACACCCCCTCAGTTGCAATCAATGGAGGGGGCATGGCGGCATCACTGTGACTAATTACGGGGCGGCATCCCTTCGAGAATGCAGATGTGCCTGAAAATCGGGGCTCAGGTCTAGCGATTTGGTAAGGTACCCAGCATTGATCTTTTGCAAGGACAAAAGGTGAGTATAGAGTGCTTTTTTTTTTTTACCAGGACAAACACTCTTGTGTTAAAGAGAAACAGAACCTAAGATTCAATATCTTGAGTTTTGTTTCTCCTGCTTGGGCCCACTGTGTGTGTCCTCAGTATTGTTAAAGCGCTCAACCTATCAGCAGTTTGCATTCTTTTCAGATTTTCTTGCCACACTGCGCTAAATGGAGTGCACCCCAACGGCCACATCCCCGCTCACCCCTAAACGGGGGTGTGCCTGTGCCAGCCATTCAGAAATGCCTTGCATCTAGGCTACAGGTATGGCGGAGTTGCAGCCATGGCCTGGGGATGCACTTTCAGATGGCTGTTGAGGTGAGTGTAGGAGCTACACACTGTAGGGCATCCCAAGTTGGGATGCTCCATAAAAATAATATCTTACACTCTAGGGAAGTGGTTGCTCCTCTTTAGGCATTACTAGATGGTGGCAGTTCTGCATCTCTACAGTGCACAACTTGCTGATATTTATTCCATACTATTAGTGGCCCCTCCTCCCATCTTCAACTTACCTTAGATTATAAATTCCCATGGAGTGGGCTCTTACACCTGCTGTTATCAATGTGTTATAATTGCATGTCTGTAATACCCTGCATGGACAGCCTTCGGGGTGTGTGTTCCCACAGGGCGCCATCCCAATCCCTCCCTCAGGGGGCGTCAGGAGAAAAAATTATTTAGGGAGAACACTCAACAGGTCCCCCTTCTCCACATTCCCTTCATATATTATTTTCTTCTGTCTCCATCATTTCTTTATTTCTCTTCTATTTGCCTTCCCCCTTGTCTTCCACATTCTATCCTTCTCTTTTACACCTTCCCTTATCTCTCTTTTTTTATATTTCTTCTCCCTTCTTTTCAGCTTCTCTACATCTTCCCCTAATGTTTACACCCCCTTTCTCTCTTTCTTGTCCTCATTTGTTTTTTCTTCTCTTTTACACATTTCCTATATCTTTATCTCTTGTCACCTTCATTCCTTTGTACTCTTTTGTCATCATCTCTTCTTCTCATCTTTTACTCTTTTTCTGTACCCATTCTGTTCTTTTTTTCTTCTCCTTTTTTATACTCCCATAATCTCTGTTCATATTTTCTTGTCTCACTGTGAAATGGCACGTATCTGTGTATTTGGAGAGATAATTCTCCAAAACATTAATGCTAAACCTAAGGCGGCCCTGATATCCTGTGTAATGGTTTCCATGTTACCTTGTACAGCACCACAGAAGAGGATGGTGCTATATATAATAATAACCTACAATTACTGCATAGCTCGCAGAACAAGCAGCTAAATAAGACACCCCCCTTCCAGTCTTGTCCTGCTCTGACTTTCTTGTCCAGCTTTTCCTTCTATTTCCTGCCTGCTTTCCACCCCCCACCCCTGTCCCCTGGGGCACCCACACTGTGCAGAGTTCACCCTCCAGACCCCCACCCCCATCCATAGCTCATCCACTGTGTGACTTGTGGTTTTCTCTTCTATAATTAACGTTTTCCTCTTCTGCAGCCTGCCTGTCCCTCTTGGGCTCAATGATAGCAGCACACAAGGCTTCCACTCCTCCACCTTGATGTAGCCTGCTCCACAAATACCCAACACAACACTGAAAAAAAGAGCAGCTGCTCCAAAACAGGAACCTGAAAGATGTCAGAGCCTGAGCAGGCGGATTATTCAGCACGGCCATGGGGTTAACCGTTGTTCTGCCATAGCCCTCCTCTCTGTCTGGCTAAACACATTATTATTGTTATTGTAAACACAAGCTGGGATTGTTTTATTATTCGCCAAGTATATACTGTACATTACATACAGAGAATTCCATGTGGCACAACCGACATCAGCTATGGGAACATCCAGGGAGCTATTTCCTCCCCCCAGATTTTCTGCAATCATATGGCATTAGCCACATCCGGAATCCTGTAGCCAACTTGAAAATTCCCAGACCCCTCAATTTTCTTCTCTGCCCGCCATCCCTTATCCTTTGGATCACTGTTTCTCAACCTGCAGTACTTGTACCCCAGGGGGTTCACAGCAATGTTCAGGGGTGTACCAACATTGGGGGTCTGCTTTATTATATTAACAATGAAATGTTATTCTTCTTTCTTGCTTTAACCCTTTAACTGCTGTTTTCTGTTGCCCGGCTGTGTTTCAGCATTTTCTGCTCTATATTTTTAAATTAAAACTCCCTTTTTGTCAGGTTTTTGGTGTTATGTCTTATTGTGCTCTTCTGGGATTTTGCCACTATACTTGTGATTTACTCTCCTGTTAAAAACACTGCCAGTAACCCTTTAGCTACTGGGACACAAGACTGTGATCCCTCCCCATCTGAAGAGGTCAAATTAATGCAAATGGAGTCAGGAGCACCACTTTGCTGTGCAATGCTAAGGTAAACACATTGTTGCTATGGAGATTTTTTTCTTTTGGAACACAGAGTTGCAAACAAAAAGAAAAGAAAAATATAACATAAGTTCAGCACCTTGAGCACATCATATTGGCACACGATAATGGAAACTGGCCAACCAAAGTGGAATTACCCTTTAACTTTGATTTTTGCAGGGATTTCTAGGAAAATTGTATCAGCAGAGTTGTCTTGTTTGTCATTTTTTCAGTGATTTTTCAACATTTTTGGGTGAATCATGTAAAAACATTCTATTTTCAAAAAAGTATAGTTTTATTTAAAAATTAGGTTTTTCAAGAAAACTATATTGCATGTAAAAGCCCTATTCCGATTACAACAGTACCAAATATGTATCATTAGACACCCGTTCCTGCCTAGGAAACCCCCCAAACTGAAAAAAGGAAATTATTAAAATAAACCGCACCGCACAGTTAACTATGAAGGATTAAACCCTTAAATTGTAAAAAAAGTGTGAGGTCCCCTCTATCTAGCAAAACCAGCTATGGGGGCTGGTAGACAAGGGCTTGCAAGCTGATCGGTTAGCCCCCAGCACTGGAGGCTACCAGCTTGTTTGCCAGCAGGTGACTTGCCAGCCTCTTCTGCCCTTTGAACGGGTATTGGGGTCTCAAGGACCGCTTACCAGTTCACAAAGGGTTAAGTGTAAAGAAAAACACACTAGAATCTATGTGGCCGGCACTTAACAGTTGAAGTGCTTGGCACTTAAAAGTAAAAGTTGTTATTTTGAAATGATTTTGTAATCTTCTCTACAAGGTCAGTATGTTCCTCTATTAAAATATCTTTCACTACATTACATTAGACAGGGAAGTTTATAGGCTAAATAGCACTCAGGGCGAGAAAAAAAAGTCTCTACAGTACATACAAGTACCAGTGGACCGAATAATTTATATGCGGAGTACAAGTGGATCCCTCTAAAACATATATCTATGCACTAGAGCAGCGATACTCAACTGGCGGGCCGGGGTCCCAATGAGGGCCTCTGCGCCAGATTTCCGGACCCCTGCCCTGACAGCCCTGCACTCAGTTGCTTCTGTATTTCTGTGCTTAGAGCTGCCCTCTTGATTGGTGATGTAGTGCTTAGTCTTCCTGCCATGGCTCCCTGGCACATAGCATTGCAGTTTGAAGTACTGCATGGGTGGGAAGGTACACACAAACGTTGTTTCTTGGTCACTTTGCCCCATCCAATCTTTTCAAGCAGCCTTTTCTTGGTTTGCCTGGGGAAACTATAGCCCCTCCCCCAGTGTGCTGATTTATAACTATCCACTCCCCCCCCCCCCCCCCACAACAGCCCTCCGCCCGGACCTTCACCTTTTACCGGAAGCCTTTAAATGGACCTTTACAAGAAATGGTTGAGTACCCCTGCACTAGATGCACAGCACTAAACTGTGCAGAGTGAGTGCAGGTTGGGAAGCGTGCTCTTATACTCACCTAGGCTACTGCATTCTGCTTTCCATCATCTGCATCACAGGCAGGTGACAGAGGCATCACATGACAGCTTATGTCACCAGTCTGGACTGTGGAGGACAGGAAGCAGGATGCAGGAGCCAATGTGAGTATAACAGGCCTGCTTCCCAGCCACACTTTTCTGCTGTCAGTTATGTGCTGCCTTTCTGCACACACTCCCACAGGACATGGCAGGGGATACAACAATGGAATGCTGGGGGATTCTATGCTCAGAACTAGAAGGCAAGACCTAGCAGTCAGTTAGGCTCCTCCTACCTTTCTGGTGCCCAGGGTGACCGCACTGCTTGCCCAGACATAGAAACAGCCCTGACCCTAACTATAGGGTGTGCAACCGCACCGGGGCCCAGAAGGTCAGAGGGCCCGATTATTGTTGTTCTTTGCTGTTTTAGTTCTTATTTGTTAAATCCAATTGAGTTAAAAAAAACTTGTATGAGCCTTGAAATGTCCCATTTAAAGAGGACCAAACCCACCTTGGAGTCTATGAGACTCCAGGGCAGGCATAGTAGCGTACGGGGGTGCCCCGCTGTGTGAAACCCCCCAGGTTACCCGAAAACTCACCTTCTTTCCCGGTCAAATGGTGCATGCGCAAGCAGTGGTCACATTCCCCCTATCCCTTTAGCAGGGCGCGTGCGCATGCCAGGCATTTGTAAATGATGGAGATCTCCTGGTCTCCTGCCATCACACCTCCCAACTCATAGAAACATAGAAACATAGAAGGTTGACGACAGAAGGAGACCATACGGTCCATCTAGTCTGCCCTTATGTGTATACTGTATGTACTCTTTATCTTAGGATAGATGTGTGCTTATCCCAGGCATGTTTACATTCAGTGACTGTTGATTTTTCAACTACCTCTGCTGGAAGTTTGTTCCAAGCATCTACTACTCTTTCTGTAAAATAATATTTTCTAACATTGCTCCTGATCTTCCCCCCGACTAGCTTCAGGTTGTGCCCCCTTGTTCTATTGTTAAGTTTCTTCTTAAAAACACTTCCCTCCTGAACCTTATTCAATCCTTTCACATATTTAAAGGTCTCAATCATGTCCCCCCTCTCCCTTCTTTCCTCCAGACTGTACAAATTCAGTTCTTTAAGCCTCTCCTGATAAGTTTTAAGTTTAAGTCCTTCCACTCCCAAACTCCCAAAACTTCTTATCATTGGGGGTTCTTGGCAGTAAAAGTTTGAGAAACGCTGCGTTAGGTTGTAAGCTCTCAAGGTGCAGGCTTTTATGCCTTCTGTTATCAATATTTATTATTCATATTTTTAATAATATTAGAACTCTATGAATACAATACATTAATCTCTACAGGCTGGCAGCAATCCTGCATTTCTACAAGGCACATGCTGCCAACAAAGATGTCCAGTTTACATCGGCACTTCACACAATCCCAAGTAAATCCATTGAAGGGCAATTGCAAGTGCTTTAAAGTGGACCAATACACAACCTTTGCTGCCCCTGGAGTCTAAAAGGCTCCAGGTCCATCTGACTAAGAGCCCCTGGCTGAATCTGGATGCCTCAATGTGTGAATCCCCTGCAATGGCTTACCTTTCCGCCGATCCCTCCCCACGGTCACGGGCCATGACGGCATTCTTGCAGCTGAGGTGCGTTTATAAGCCCAGCCATTCAGACTGCTTGGGTGCATGAACGCTCCCACTCCACTGGGAGCCTGGGGTAGTCCTCAATCACATTTTTAAAGAGAATCATATTGCGTGTAAAAGCCCTATTCCTCACACTTACAACATATGTATCAGTAGCCCCCTGTTCCTGCCCAGGAGACCCCCCAAACTGCAAAGAGCCTTTAATCAGATTTTCAAATAAAATACAGCTACTATCCGCACTATAACTACCAGGTTATAGCTTGCCAGAAGAGGCGAGTTTTGAGGGGCATTTGAAAGCTCGGATTGTTGGGAAGTGTCAAATTGAGTGGGGAAGAGCATTTCAGAGGAATGGTGAGGCACGTGATAAGTCCTGGAAGCGGGAGTGGAAAGAGGCAACCAGGCTGGAAGACAGGCGAGCAGAGGAGTTCCTGGCTTGTAGATTGTCAGCTCCTCTGGTGATGATATAT